>ML432442.1:0-22296 GCA_005239525.1 Nicotiana knightiana | reverse complement strand
TATATATATATATATGTATATATATATACATATATATATATATGTATATATATATATATGTATGTATATATATATATATATGTATGTATGTATGTATATAATGATACAAAGACACATTTACAATGCTTTCTGAGAGCCCTATGCAAAGAGTCAGAAAGAAAAAGCCTAGTTTTCTCCCGGGGACTTAGCCTTTCTTCCCCTTGGGTACTACGACTCCATCGGCCTCCTAGTGACCGGATCCCTCATCGGCCTCTTCCTTATTATCTTCGGCATCAGAAATAAGGAACTTGGCGTCGAACTCACCTGCCTTGTCCTGCTCTATCTCCTCCGAGAAGTCGAAGCCCCTAGCATAGATCTCCTCGAGAGTTTCCCTCCGGGATTTGCATCGGGCATAATCATTGATCAGTCTCTCTCAATCGAAATCCTTCCCCAACTTCATACGAGCCTCGGCGGCATCTTCAGGTAGATGGACACCTTATTGGATTTTTCTCAAACCTCCTCAGCTTTGGCTCGAGCGTCCACGACCTCGGCCTTCAACTTCAAAAGGTCTTTCTCAAGCTTGGTAATCCTGCTCGTCTGAACCGAGTTGCTTCCTCGAGCATTACGAAGTTGTATCTCGAGGTCGGAGGCCTTAGCCAAAGCATTCCTTTCATCCGCGACATGAGCACCTATCTGTGCCTTCAACTCGTTGCGTTCGAAATTTGCCTGGCCGATTTCGCCCCAAAGGCGTTCCAGCGCCTCGATTTTTCTCTGCAACTGAGATGAAAAAACATTAGTTTCCGAAAGTGGAAAAAGAAGCCGATATTCCCTCAATATGAAGGTTACCTGCTTCTCGAGATTGCCCTCGTAATCTTGACTTCGATTCATCTCCGTTCAAAGGTGTATCAACTCTCTTGTCTTCTTATCACAAAGAAGCCTGAGAGATTTCTCCCCCTCCAAGGCTTTTCGCAACTTAGCCTCACAGCGAAGCAACTTAGACTTGAGCTTATCGAAGGCCTGTGGGAAGGAAGGTTCAATTAGAAGGATAAAAATGTGAAGCTGAGAAGGTCAAAAGATCACCGAGGCTCACCATAGAGCAAAGCTGCTGAGCCTCCTCGAATGTCGAGCGCTCATCCACTGGTCTAGTCTCATCGGCCCCAGTTGAACCGCCCTGAACATCCTTCGAAGTACCTTCGAAGGGAGAAGAATATGGTGTTAAAGGACCTTCGCTCATCCCCTCCCGTGGAAATTTACCCCTGAGCCTGGAGACCCCGGGTTCAGCATGCCCAGCTGCTTCGGGAGACTTCTCGGTTCTAGCCTTCGATGTGGTGCTATCCCTTTCGATCGCATCGCCGCTTGTATGTCGGCCGATGAATGCGAGACTTTCCTCAATGGTTGCATATTCATTATGCCTCCGGGAAGGCCCTGCCTCACTTTGACCACCATCGTCCACCGAGGATCCTTTCCTTTTATTACCTTGACTTGGCTCCGAAGCCAAAGGTCTTTCCTCCTCTCCAAGAGGGCATGATCTCACTTCAGAAAATTCACCAATACCTGCAGCAAAGAAATTAATAAACATAAAGGGGAGTATTCTTTAAGAAGGTAACCATACAACACATACCATGGTGTTTTGCTTACCATATGCCCTTTGACAGATCTCGCCACTTGCGTTCATCATAGGTTGAACAAGCTGCCAATTTCCGAGTCTAATCCGGTAGGTCGGGGACCTCATATGGTAACCCCGGGATCGCTGCAGAGAAAGAAAGTAAACATTCTTATGGAGTCCGACTCCGCTGAGAACAACAAATGGCAAAATACAGCGTATCACTTATGTGTAAAATTCCATTTCTCGAGAAACGGCAAGAACTCCGCAGGAATAATATCAACAGTCCTCACTCGGACAAACCGACTCATCCACCCTCGGTCCCCATCCTCATCATCACTGGAGATAAAAGGCCTGGTGGATCGATATCGTAGTGTAACCAGGCCTAGGTAATGTAAAAGCCGATATAGTCTGATGAGGTGGCTGAGGGTGAACTCGAGCTCGGCCTTCTCTACAAAGAACCTTATCATCAACACTATCTGCCAGAACGATAAGTGTACCTGATCCAAGGTAGCTTGATATCTTCGACAGAACTCGAGCACGACTCGGTCGAGAGGGCCCAGCGTAAAGGGGTACGTGTATACATTCAAAAACCCTTCTACATGGGCCATGATACCCTCTTCCCGAGAGAGTATCTGCAACATCACCTCTTCTCCCTATCTGCAGTCTCTCCTCACGGCCTCGAGGTGTCTCTCTTTTATTGATGAAATGAACCTCGATGCGTGTTCTCGATGGCTCGGAATGTCTAAAGGTATCTCTAACCTAAAGTCCTTCCTCGAAAAAAAACAGTTCGAGGTTAGCTCGACAAACGTCGGCGGTATACCACTGGCCGGATGGGAAGCAGAGGTAGAGCTTCCTTCTTCCTGGTGAGCATATTTGGGCATGACAGCCATGACTCCTGTGAAGCAAGTAAAAGAAGATGAAAACTCGGGCGAAAGCTTCAAACTAAGATAGCAGAAGAAATGATGCAAGAAGAGGAACTCCAAAGAGAAAATTAGTTTTGCAAAAAGCAAAGCCCTCAATAAAGAAAAGGCAAATATATATAAGAAAGGCGGTAACTATTCATTTACTCTGATAGCCAATTAGCTCTGACAGAGCCATTATGACATCTTGGGAAACGTACCGACGGGGCCACCTCGGTCAGTTCACAGTCTCATCATAAGAATGACACTATCATAAAGCGTTCGAGGGATCGAAGGGTTAAATCAATCTCGGAAAGGTATGCAGCTGAAATCTGAATGGCCCGATCTCGAGGGTCTCCGTTACTCCGATACTGGGTTCGAAGGGGCTAAATTTAAATTCGAAGATTAACTTTTGCATAAACACTAAAGGCAAAGTTTTGAAGACATGAAACGAAGAAATCCTTCGCATTCCCAAAAATATATTTACAAGAGTTCTTTAAAAAACTCCCCCGAGGAGCCCACGTACAAAAAAGAAGAAGTGAAAAAGAGCAAAGTATTCTATCCTTCATCCTCACTACTTATCGAGTAGCTCGCCGAACCCTCGTCCGAAGTAGTTGGAACTGTTGATTCATCTTCCAAGGTCTTGGCTTCTTCAATATCAGTAGAGAGATCGAAACCGCTGGCGTGCACCTCCTCAAGGGCCTGCCTCCTAGCTTCCAAACGAGCATGAGCAACAGCCCGAGCCAGTTTGAGCTCGGCCTCTTCGGATATCTCTCTAGCCCGATTATTTGCGGCGGAAGCATCATCTTGTACGAGGATATGAATGCATCAACCTCAGACTTGGCCGTGGATAACGCGGCAGATTCCTCTTGAGCACCTCGAAGAAGACCCTGAGTCGAGGCTAGCTCCTCCCATATAATGTCCCTCTCCGAGGCCACGCAATCATTGTGCCGCTTCAGCTCTAGGATCTCGGCATCTTTGTCCGCGATCTCTTCTCGAAGCTGCCCAGCCAGGGCATCCTTTCTCTCAATCTACAAATATCGAACTGGGATAATAAGCACCAAGTTATAACAATAAAAGGCAAGCTCGTGAAATACCAGATTACCTCCGATGTGAGCTTCTCAAGCTCCTCCTCACGACAAGTCAGCTCATCTTGTAGCTTGGAGAAATCCTGATCATACAGCGTCATGGCCTACAGCACAAAGGAGAGAAGTTAGAAAAACAAGAATAAAAACTTGAAGCACAAATAATATATCGAGAAGTTACCCATTTTTGGAGTCGGGTAGCCTCCTCAAGAGCAACCGGGGCATCAAGATTGGAATGTTATTCGACACCGACAAAGTAGTCCTTGAATAATCATCTTCTCCCTGAGAGGACCTAACATCGGGAGCTTCCCTGTTCTGGGCATCCCGTATTTTCCCTGGCGAAAATGATGGCCCCGATTGTAAATCGCCCAGGGCATCGACTTCTATCGAGGCTTTCTCTTGCCCTCGAAGAATCTCGGAATAGGCTCCTCCAACAAGGTATTCGTCGGCAGAGGCTGCATCCTGTCCAACGGTTGACTCGGGGACTGCATGTTGCGCCCCCTCTTTCCTCGCGGAGATCGGGTTTATGACATTCGGTTGGGACAACTCTTTCCTTTTGGGAAAGAGGTTTGCGTTTTTTAGAGTCGCCACCTAACTATCTTTAAAGGTGCGTTATGACACCAAATGGGGTTCATTTACAACTACGTTATTAACCGGAGATAGGGTAAGGGCTTGAAATTATCCTAAGGGGAAGGTGTTAGGCACCCCTCAGGATCTACAAGTGTGGCTCCCGGCCAAACAGCTTTTGTGAATTTGTACAGCTTAGCAAACAAACGAATAAGGCTCAAATAAGAGGGGATTGAAGTCTTAAGCATGCAGATTTTTTTTTAAAAAAGTAAAGAAGGTTAGATTTTGAAAAGATTACAATCTAAGCATTTAAAGGGTATCCTGGGTTTATAATAATATGGATCACATCAGTACAATACCCGGTAATCACTCCTCAAAGAGTGGCTACACGTGGTATTAGCGCACCGGTCATCATATCCATATTCTACCCTTTCCCACCCCGTGAAGGTAATTAAAGTGTGTGTTGGTCACGAACTCTATTGCATGATGTTACCCACCCCTTCCTATCAGTCCCGGAGGAGGTTA
The DNA here is from genome assembly GCA_005239525.1 of Nicotiana knightiana. Lineage (NCBI taxonomy): Eukaryota > Viridiplantae > Streptophyta > Magnoliopsida > Solanales > Solanaceae > Nicotiana > Nicotiana knightiana. Next base: position 17,635 of record ML432442.1, on the reverse strand, counting down.
GGACTACTATCCATAGGGAGGTACTAAGCAAACCCTCAGGTTTAAAAGGTAAAGCTCTAGGGTGACAGACGAAAGCATATAGGACTGCAGTTAATGGGAACATAGAAAAAGCAAGTAAAGGCTCAAGTTTACCTCCACAAGTAATACAGTTAGACAGCGCGACTCAAACACAGTTAAGGGCAGTATTTAAATTCAGAATCCTAAGACATGGTACCTAAGTGAGTTCAGAATATAGACAGATATGCAGGCCGCCTTTTATTACTCAGAAAGGGATCCTAATCAATTTACCTACTGATTTGAATCCTTTTAAGCATTGAGCAACATATACAGGAAGGCAGATTCTCAGTCTTAGATGAATTAATCACCTAAGGCTTGTCTAGGTGTGAGATAGTATGTACCAATTACCAACATCACTTAGAGGAGAGCTGTTCAACATTGTATTACCTAGAACATGATGTCCTACATGTTCAGAATACAGACTTGTTATCAGTTGATTACGAGAATTGAATGCAATTGTTTTTATCAGTAATTAGGCTAGGTGTGCCAAAACGAATGAGATGCAATCCTAAGGACATGATATCTAATGCACGAAGATGCAGAATGGTGCAGGATCAAAAGCCTAAACAAGGTCTCTAAATGCTCAAAACATTGCAGTGTTTTGACATGCTTTCAGGATATGCAAAAGTGACAGGTTTATTAATTATTTACCTAGAACATGATTTCTATGTGTAACATGGTAAGCGTGATGGCACATTTTTGTTAACACTCTTGTTTTAACGCAAGATTCAGATTACGTTTGCATAGATAGAATCACACGATAGCAGTTTTTCCATTGTTATTACTGAACAGGATTTTCCTAAGTGATATAACAGTATTGCAGTAAAGTGCTGAAACAATGTTTATAAAAATCCTAAAGAGCATGATTTCTAATGCATGATATGCTTAGCACATGTTAACCCAAAACATGACTTTTCTATTGCGCACATAGGAAATGTAAACCTAAGAGCATGGTTTCTACCCTTTTAGATCTATAGTATGCATAGTTACCCTTTTTCCCTTTTTACTATCCATTCCCAAGAGTTGTTTACAAATTATTACAGGCCAACGAATGAATTATAGAAATAGAACAATCAAGAAGCTACTCTATAGGGAGCCTTCAATTAGGCCCAGATTTCCCAAAAAAAAAAAGCCTCCAATGGCCTCATATGCCAGTTCCATAGACAAATCAGAGTCTAGGTGCATCAAAGTTCCCTAAGGATCTCAAGTATCCCGGGCAGTGCTTACACCTAGACTTAGTAGCCAAGAATTGAACAGGTGCAGTGTGGAAGTGCCAGCCTCAGTGTGTCAGAGTTCAGAGGGAGATCGAGGGTCCCAAAGCAGTGCTCACACTGAGGGGGCAGAACTTAAAGGTCTAGGAGTAGAGTGAGAGTGCTTGACATAGTTTTGAAAAGCTTTGAGTAAATAATTTACACAAGAAAGACTGGTTTTTACAAAAAAAAAGGTGTTTTGCAAAAAGGATTTTTATTCAGTAAACAATTTGAGAAAAGAGTAATATAGTCAGAATAAACACATCCACATCTTAGGATCATAGCAGCGTACTAAGACAAGTTCAGCAACCACAAACAGGGTAGTGAGGGATTGGGGACATACAAGACACAAAGTAGTGAACATGTAACAGGCAGAAGTAGACATGGATGCAGAATCAGAAGTTCCTAAGGGGGTTCATGGAATTGAGATACATCATAGTATGGGTTTAGACTAGACATAACAATATCAAACAACTTAAATTAATACCAATAGAGGCATGCCCTAACCAAAGCTAGTGTACATACATAGGGATAATGAGAGTCACATAGAAACAGGTTTCAAATACATAAAGACATGCTGATTATGAAAGTAAAGCATAACTTAACATGCTAGATGAAGCCCTAGATTTTAATTAAATTTCCAACAACAAAACAGTATATAGAAGTATATACAAAACATAATGAATTGAAGTAGCAAAATAAACATGTTGGTTTGGGAACTGGGATTAAAATCAGAACATATCAGTGAAGTGAAGAAGACAGTAAACACAAAGTAGGATAGAAGCACAATAGTTAGCCTTGGTTTGCAGCCGGCAAAATTAGAACAGTGACAAGTAGCACAGAGAAGAGAGCAGAAAGTTTTAGTTGTGAGAGAGAGTTATTGAACCAGTGAGTTCGTCCGTTATGCTAATGAAAGACCAAAGTGTTTATAGTTTGAAAACAGGTAGTCAAATAAGGTAAACTAATATTTCAGCAGTAATTATGGGGACTCAGAATCAATCAACATATAATCAGGGTAAGTACTCCCTTCAACTAAGGAGTCAATGTCCAAACGGTAATAAACAGTAACAAAAAATAAGGAAAGAAATCATTGAAAAACTGAATTTAACATATAAGTAGTAGTAAAAGTATAGAGCATGTGATTAGAGCTAGATTCAGAATATCCTAACTAAGTAAATTCAATTTGACAGCATGTTCATTCACGGAAATAAGGCAAAAGATGATTCAAATCCTAAAAAATCAGTCAGGAAACCCTCAACTCTAGGAAACTAGTATTACTCAAAGGAAAATATCACATATTTAAGGAGATGTTCAAAATCAATAAAGGATATGGTGTAAAAATCAACAAAGCGCTAATCACACTTATTCAAAGATTCAAATGATAAAACAGTATTGATTTGAACTGAATAACACATGTTAAACAAAAACTAGGAACCCTAATAACGAAATTAGGGATTCGCATCAGAACATAGCAAATAATTAAAGGAATCAGTAGACGATCATGGCTTAGGCAACGCGACAAAGAATCAGAAACCCTGGCTGCAAGTATAGAGCAAAAATTACATAGTGTTTCACGAGAGTAAAGCAGTCGCAATAGAACAGGTAAAACATTATTGTAAACAAAGCTTGGACACAGATTGTACCCAAGAAATTTGGGGCTTTTTATCAAAATGAATTAAACAAGAAGGGAGTGGCTCAAACAATGCTTAAACACAACAGAATCATGAAATAATACTAAGAGACCCGAAGGAAAACTGTTTTTGAAAAGAATTTTAAAAATCCTAGTTTTGGAAAAAACGAAGAATCGTTCGAGAAATAGAAGAATCTTTAAAGAAAACACAGGAAAACCTCATAATACGTATAGATCAGTTATAGATCTAAAAGAATCGGAAGTTTTAAAAGTTAGGGTTTCAAAGAGAGAACCCAGAGAGAGAGAGTCGGTATAGAAACCATCGGATCTAGCCGGAAAGTAGGGAAATCTTACTGGAGATCGATCCATGAAGGCCTAAGACAAGCCAAAGGTGTGAGAAAGTGAACCCTAGTCTCTTGAAGACCTTAGAGATGGCAACACCGGCGTAAAGGAGCCATGGGAGGCGTGAGGATTGTGAGGACTCCATGGCCTCCAGCGAAGAGGCGGCCGGAGAAGACGAACGGACCTCATCAGAGGTGGAGAGACTGGAAATATCTAGAGGGGCTAGAGAGATAGAGAGAGAGAGTAGAGAGATGAGCGTCTGAGTGAAAATAAGAGACGGGGGGTAGGTCATTAGGAATAATTATGGTAACAATCGATCTGGGTCGTTGATAAAAATTGATCAACGGCCAGGATTTAGGAAGAGTTGGGTCGGGTGGATTGGGTATTGGGCCTGGGGGGGTGTTTGGGCTAATTTAGTTGGGTATTGGGTTTAATTTAGGCCACAATTGAAATTAAAATATGTCTATTAGTTAAATACCCCCTTAAAAATAGATAAATGATTAATAATGTAGCTAGTAATTATAAAAATGAAATTAATGCTAAATAGATGAAATTAAGGTAATTAGCTAATATTAAAAAAATATAAAATGACTAATTATTAATTTAAATGGTATAAAACGTATAATTAGGCTATAATTGTAAAATTACTGTAATTATAGCTAAATAATGCCAAATTGGCTGATTTATTAAATAATTAAATCCTAATAGGATAAAAATAGTATATTGAGCTGGGAAATATTTTGAAAATTATTTATAATACAATTTATGCATAATTATAGAGTGCAAATACTGAATAATTTGGGAAAGAGATTAGTAAAAATATGGAAGATTATGAAAAAAAATGCCAATTATTATAAAAAGTGATTTTGCCGGTATATATGCAAATTTAAAAAATATTTTGAGGGAAAATTGGGTATCAACACTGCACCCAAACCCTCCTGAGGTTCTCCTCAGTGCAAGGTGGATCCGCATCGGCCGCCTCCGACTCGACATTCTTCTGCCCAACAACTTTCGAAGCATCAACCCTTACCCTTTGTACCAAAGGACAACTGTCATCATCTTCATCTTCAGTAAGAAGACTTTCTGCAGCTGCCGAGGTCAAAACTGCATCGGTCTTAGGCTTTCGGAGACTCCGCCGGCATCTCCTTCTTCCTCTTTTTTCCCTTGGCAGGTTTTTGGGCCTCTTCTTCGCCAGAAGGAGGCGATATCATTGAAACGGCTTCCCGAGGCCTGGACAGACATAAATATGAGACTTGTCGCCATGAAATCTACGCATAAGAAATCTATAAGTGATAGTGATGAGAGCATACCATGATTCTTGGCCTGCCATCGTGTCTTGGCCAAATCACGCCAAACGCGTTCATTATACGGAGAGGCAGAATCCAAGAGATTAACCCATCCCGGGAGGTCCTTGACCGCACCAGGGAACCACATGGTGGCTATGCAATCAGAAGATAATTAAGTGAAAAGCAAATGGGTCAGTTCAAAAGAAGAAAAAGAGGCGATTCAGGTGATAAAACATGCTCGATATAGGGACACTTACGTCTCATGTTCCATTCCTCTGGGAATGGAATCTTCTCGGCAGGGATGAGGTCCAAGGTCCTGACTCGGACAAACCGGCTCATCTATCCCCGATCTTTGTCTTCGTCGATGTAGGCAAAAAATGCTTTGACAGATCGACGCTGCAGCTTGACTAAGCCCCCTCGATAGAGACGAGGGCTATATAATCAGATCCGATGATCGAGGGTGAAAGACATCCCCCGGACCATGTTTGAGAAATATCTAATCATATAGACAATTCTCCAGAAAGAAGGATAAATTTGATCGAGCGTCACTCGATGCTGACGACAGAAATCGAGGATCACCGGGTCTATCGGTGGAGAAGAATTTACGTGGCCTAAAGTGAAAGGATACGTATATACGCTGAGGAAGCCAGCTGTGTAACTATGCTTTCCTCAGATGAAGGGATTTCTACTTGTACCGCTTCCCCCCAGCGGCAATCTAGCTTCACCTTCTTCACGTCGATCACCACACTTATGTACCGAGACATGGGCTTGCATCGACCCAGTGCCAAGGGTGGTTTATTAATTTTGAAATCAGAGGATGTCTCGAAGGGACCGGGAATGCACTCTTCAATACGGGGAGGCACTTTTGATTTTCCCTTAGACACGCGTGACGAATAAGTGATTCCCTCTTTTTGAGGGACCATTTTAGAAGTTTTGGCCATGGCTATAACAAATTTCCAAAGCAAGAAGATAAAGAAGTGAACGCAGAAGAAAGATGAAAGCAAGAAACTGCTAGCAAGATTTGAAGGCTTGAAGGTATTGTAAAAGTTTGAAGGATGGAAAATGGAAGTATTTATAGGAATCGTTTGAGCATGTTGGAGAAGAGAAAAGGTCGACCAATAACGGTTCGTGGGCTTTTCGAGAACCGTGCTGACAGCGACCACTGTGCAGCCTTTCTGTCACGACATTTAATGATCTCACGTGGCTGACATCATAATGAAGATATCGAAGAGGCAAGAACTTAAGATCGTTTCTTATCATTTCATTCTAAGAAACGCGGGTACTATCTGTGTACGGCCAAAATTGGGGAGTCCAATTTTGGGACCGTTATGGCATCCCACGAATGACCTTGAGGAGCCCGAAGCAGAATTCATTGTTCGATCCCAATATGTATCCCTCGAGGAAGCACATCGAAGGCTCATTGTGCTCGACCCCGGTTAAGTATAAATCGGTGATGTAACGACCCGATCGGTCGTTTCGCGTTATCGGACCCCGTTCCCCTAAATGAAACTTCCCATAGCGGATTTTTATAATTTATGACTTGCGGGGACTGGTGGTCCGGGATTCGTATGTGTTTAGAGTGCTATAGGAACAATTGGTTCCTTAAGGTTGGCCTTTAAGGCCAGGTTTGACTTCGGTCAATATTTTGGGCAAACGACCTCGGAATCGAGTTTCGTTGGTTCTGGTAGCTTCTTGTGATGATTTTGGACCTGGGCGTATGCTCAGAGTGGGTTTCTGATGACCCGGGAGCGTTTCGGTGCCCAATATTGAAATAAGAAGTTCCTTAAGTTCCTATTGTGGTTTTCAACGTGTTTTTGTGTTATCGAGGTCCAAACGGAATTTCGAGATCGGGGATAGTTCTGTTATGTTATTTATGACTTGCCTGCAAAATTTGGTGTCATTCCGAGTAGTATAGGTCGGTTCGGCGCGTTGTTAGCGAAGTCTAGAAAACTTAAAGTTCCTAAGTTTGGTTCTTGGGGTTTTGAGGTGTGATTTTGAGTTTTAGCATTTTTTTTTTGGTGTTCCGAAGGCTTGAGCGAGTCCGTATTATGATTTGGGACTTGTTGGTATATTTGGACGAGGGCTCGGGTGGGCTCTGGGGCCTCCCGGGCACCCAACGGGGCTAAAAACCAGCTAAAATAGTTGTTGGTGCACCTGATATGGTGTGACCGCAGGTGCGGTTGCCCAGTCGCAGGTGCGGGACCGCTCCTGTGGTCCCAAGCATCGCAGGTGCGACCCCAGGTGAGGTACCCCTTTCTCACAGGTGCGAACAAAAGTCCGCAGGAGCGAAACCGCTGGTGCGATCATTCCTCCGCAGGTGCGAACCTAGCTCTTCCCGTCCAGCTCCGCAGGTGCGATCCCCAGCTCACAGGCGCGAGACTGCAGGTGCGGTCCCTGAGCCGCAAGTGCAGAATCCCTGTAGGCCAAGCAGTATATATTCTTGAAACTCGGGATTTCACCCCCTTTCATTCATTTTCCTCCACCATTAGAGTCTTGTGAGCTTGGGGAGAGCACACCACAACCTAGCTACTGTCAAGGTAAGTTAATTCCACTTCAACACTAGTTTAATTCATGATCTTCTAGCTAAATTAACTACTAAATCATTGAAAAGTCAAGAATTGGGTAGTAATTTAGAGTTCTTGGAAAATTGGTGAATTACCCATTTATTGCCATAAATTCAAGTAGAAATCATATATTCAACGATCCTTAGGCTTCGGGTGAGAGATTCCTCCGTGAGTTTTCGGAATTTGAGTGTGCGGGCCCGGGGTTGGATTTTGGAAATTCTTCAAGAATGTTAATTTATTGAATAAGTAGGACAATTCCCCTAATTTGGGCATGCATTGATGTTATTGTACCATATCTGGCTAGTTGCGAGTCCTCGAGTGTAGAGTTCGGAGTTCGGGCGCATCCTTGGCCCGAGGGGTAGATTCGACACGAGGTGAGTCTCCTTTCTAACCTTGTAAGGGGGAATCGTCCCCCTAGGTGATTTAAATGCTATATGTGATAATTTGTGGGGGCTACGTACGTACAAAGTGACGAGAGTTCGTACGTAGCGACTATTACTATTATGTCCGGGTAGTTAGGCTCACATCATGCCTTGTGTTGTACTTGATATGAACTGTATGCGTAATGAATTAATGTTACATGTTGCTTATGTCCCCGAAGTTATGAAATTTGAGAAAAACTTGTAAGAAATTGTTCACAGAAAAGTATTCTCTTTTAAAAAGGAATAATGTATGTGCATGTTACCGCTTCACAATTTATATTCGGCGAGCAGAGTGTGATTTCCCCCACTCTTATGGGAACGGGCTGTATACCACGGCGGATTGGGAGATGCACTTTTGGTACGTGTCATTCGATCCTCGGCAATGCATAGAGAGGTTGAGAGATGCACTTTTGGTACGGGCCGTTCGATCCTCGGAAGTGCATAGAAGTGAGTACTTTGTGGAGAGGTGCACTTTTGGTATGGGCCGTTCGATCCTCGGCAGTGCACGAGCTTGACTACCTTATGACTCCGATCGGTTTTCCTTACCCTGCATGCGTATGATTTATTTGTTACTAAATTCATGGATATTGATCTGACAGATATTTGGGGGAAAAGTGAAGTGGTAATTGTTTTATTTATTCCCAATATTCTTCCTGGATTTCAGTATCTTACATACATACTTGTTGCTTCACTGTCTTTACATGCCTACTGTTTCCATTACATCATGTTAAATTATATTGTTGGGCCTTAGTGAGTGTCATGTCGACCTCTCGTCACTACCTCTTCGAGGTTAGGCGGGATACTCACTGGGTACATATATATTTATGTACTCATGCTGCACTTCTGTACTTAATTGTACAGGTTCTGAGGTTGGTGCTTCTGGTTATCCGACCGGAGCTTGACATATATTCTGACTCCACGGTGAGCTGCATCTCTTGACGATTCTTAACAGTGCTATGGAGTTATCTTTTGTTTATTTCTGTCTACTTCTCTCCGACAGCAGTACAGTTGTATCATCTTTTGTATATTCTACTAGATCGCCTGTTGACTTGTGACACTAGTTTCTGGCACGCACATAGTAAACTCTTTATTTTGGTACTGTATATATTGGATCATGATCATTGTGGTTATATTTACTTAAGTTGGTTAATGTTTCCATTTTTATTTAAATAATCTAAGTTTAAAACTTTTGAAATATGTGAGGTTGGTATGTTAAATAAGGATAATCTCACTAGTAAACAACTGTTGGCTTGCCTGACTCCGGTGTTGGGCGCCATCACGACCTGTGTTGGATTTTGGATCGTGACATGTGACCATCGTGGAAAGGCGGAAAATTCCCAAGGGCACGTGGCTAGAGCCGATCAAGTCTGCAATGCAAGAATGGTACAAGTCCGTACCAAGCCATTAAATAGTTGTACCAACTGTATTTCTTTGTAATAATTACACATGTACTATGTTGGGATTCTCCCTCCTATATAAAGGGGATTCCTGTCATTTCTTGGGACACATGAATATTGAATACAACAAGAACATTCTCTACCTTTTTAACATACTCAACATTTATTCTACGGATTTATTACCTTTCATTTATCGTGTTTGTCACACCTCCTTTTTCACCCCCGGGTAGGGATAAGAGAGTTTTTCCACTTTAAGTGACATTATTCGATTTTTGGAATTTATTTTATTCAGATTCGCCACCCGGATTTTTTTTACGGTGTTCTAGGACACCATTTATTTATTAAAAATCCCAAAACCGAGGAATTTGAACTTTGTTTAAATTGTCTGCGAACCAGAAATTCGAGTAAGGAATTTTGTTAACCCGGGAGAAGGTGTTAGGTACTCCCGATTTTTGTGGTTCTAGCACGGTCGCTTAATGATTAAACTTGGCCTAAATTATTTAATTACTGATTTTAGGACCTATGTGTATCCTTTACTGCTTTTAATTATTTGATTTATCTAAAGGATTAAATCATGTCACGCGTACGTGTACACAATTCACGGCTTTTGATTTATTTAAGAAAAATAGTCAAAGTCGCACAAACGCGTACCTTGGATTTATTTAAAAATCGGGATCACGTCACGCGAACATGTACGGAATCCCGATAGTAGTTTAAAATCAGCGCCTAAAAGCATTTCTATGAATATTCATAAAAAACGTACTCGTGTCACACGAACGTGTACACAATTAATAAAATTTTATTATTGAGACTATTTGGTGCAAAGTTGCGCGAACACATACTTCGATCTTAATTTGGAGCCCGTAACTATGTCACGCCAGCGTGTACTCGAATTTTGAAAATTACGTATTTATGACTATGCCATGGGAACCATACTCATAGTTACGATAATTATTATTTTAATTAATACCACCACTTGGGCCTCTTAGTAATAATTACTCTATTTCTACCTATGTAATTAAATGAGTAGGTCCAAAGTTGAATTGAAGCCTAATTCTTCTCGAGTCTTATCAGCTTTAAATCAATGCAAACATAATAAATCAACTCCCAAAATACAATTGGCTAATAAAACTTACTCATATTTTAAATACATAAAAGAAATCAATACATCAATCTAACAATTGTGTCAAGCACATGAGATAATTCAAAGCAGCGNATAAATAAGAAAATATAATATTTACACTATAGTTTAAATTATACTAAGAAAAATACTATTATAACTTATATTTAAATTGGAAGAAACTATATATATATATATATATAAATCTCTTTCTATTTAAACATATGACCAAATCTTATATTCTAATATTGTGAATATTTTTGTAGTTTTTAATTTTCTTAATAAAACCTATCAAGAGTAAGATAAAAATGTTAAGTATTAAGATTAGACCTAAAAAAAAAAATATTTACACTAAAATTTTCGGTGTGGTAAAAAATTAGTTGTTCACAGTGTTCATTAATTGTTCTTCATTTATTGCTCATTATTGATCATAAAGGATTATCCTCGAGGCCCTCCATATTGTTATTCCTCTATCGACTGTCCTTTGTTAGGCATTACAGTTCAACCTCGAGGCCCTGCTGCAGCCAGCTCGAGACACTGTTTTGTAACAGCTTGGTTTGCATATCACTATTTTTCTTTAGTGCTCTTATCTTATTTTTCTAACTCGCACTTAGCATCTATTGCGTAATAACTAGTATTAAAATAAATCACATATTTTTAGAACCACAAAACTAAATATAATTGTCATTATCATTTTCAAAGTAAACAATGAGGATTCACGACGATCATTAATTCGAGTTGGGTTGTTGCAGATGATCCGTTTCCCTAAGGAGATATACTGTCCTTTACTCGTTTTATTACACTGTTTTACAAACTTTAGTCTTTAGTCCTTGTCATCGCGCCAAAATTATTTCAGGCGTGCCTGGTTCCAAGGTTGAATTTTATGACCACGTTAAGGGCCAAAAGTTTTCGATGTGCATATTATGGCCTTATTACATGTAATCCAGATATTTTCAGTTCTTCCCAATCTCTCAATCGGCTATCGGATATCAGTATACACTGTGTCAACTCAGCGAAAAAAAGGCTTTGAAAAATGTGATCCTAATATTAGGGTGACAAAGGCCAAGTGGTGTTTGTACCCATTGCCATACAATGGCCATACTTGGAATCTCTGTGTTAGATATGACAAATAGTTGCACATCAATGTTTCAAATTAAAATTGAGTGTTGTTATAAATAGAGTTTTATTTAAGGTGTATGTCTGTTGGCCTAAGAAATTGAATAATTTTGAAGATTGACAAAAGAAGTCAGAAATGAACCAGGTCCATCACTGGCAGACATATGCACAAGCAGAGTTAAAGGCACGTGAGGTGCATATGTAGGAGATAAACGAAATCTGGTAAAATAAGAGATATTTCCTGATCGAAAAGATTGAAAAATGATAAGGAGAAGACTCCTTATTCAATAAGAACATAATCAAAGATAAAAAAGGATTTGAGGAGTTGAGATTAACTAGAACTCTTCCACCAAGGAAGAGTAGCATTAGAACTCTAGTTAATCTCTTGTCTACTGATCTTATATATTGCAGATTGTTCTTATTGTATAGGTACACGCACAAAAGCAGAAGTTAAGCAAGAATTGAGAGCAAAATAGCAAGGCAATTTAGCAAGCAGTTCGTGTGAGATATGAGTGTGGGAATCTTAAGCTACTTAAACAGCTAAAAAAAATAGTTCCAACCGTTGTCTTTTAGTCTAGTTCATTTGTAGTAGGTGATTTCAACTTGTACCTTTTCAGCTTTATCTAGAAGCGTCTGTAATAGGTACTGTGTGTTTCAAGTTATAGCTAACTTGGATTTTGTCGCAAATAGCTAGAGGCTAGTTTGCTACAAGGGATTAAAGGTAATCCTAGGTTTATAAAAGAGTTTTTGTAAATGTTATTTGGCTCACTGATTTAGTAAAGAGTTTTAAAAAAATCCTACTAGGAAGTAGGTCGTGATTTTTTCACCTTTTGAGTCGGGTGTTTTCCACGTAAAAATCTCTGTGTTCTTTATTTTCTGTATTTATTATTCCGCAAAAAGTAGAGGTTGGAACACATAGAAGAACATGGTCCTTCTATAACTAGTGCACGCGAAAATCGGACACCACACAAATCACCCCCCTCTTGTGTGGTATTGAACATCAATGTCTATATTTTTGAGAGATCTTAGGGATTTTACTTGGTGACTAAGTCACTCTTTCCCTATAAATAGAGGGGTCCTATTTTATTGTAAATTATCCCAAAATTCAATAAGAATTTCCTCTCTCTCTTTCTCTGCAATATTGTTCTTCTTATTTTATTGTTTCATAACAAGTGCTGCTTTATTTTCTTTTTTTTTCGGAAAAAAAAAATGAGGAGGGAAGGGAAAAACCATTAGGGACCAAGTGCCATTTCGGCTAGTAGGAGTATACATAACATAGACCGGGTTGATTTGGTTTTTATCAAAACCAAACCAAATCAATTATATCGATTTGGTTTGGTCCGGTTTTATCGGGGTTTTGTTACTTAAATATTATTTCAATCTTACTTTGTTAAATTTTTGATAAATAAATATATGTTTAGTAAAAATTTAAAAAATTGACAAACATATTATCTATTAAAATATTCTCAAGGTGGAATTTTCTTAGTAACACATGATGTTATCTTTTTAGTCGTCTTACAATAATTTTTTTATTGATGTACACTTTTAAGGTTAATCGAATTTAATAATTAAACATAAAAATCAATACGATACCTAAATAATAATAATCACTTCAAATTCGAAAAAGATATAAAAATTTAATAGATCTTGACATATGAATATGGAACAATAAAGAAATTAAAGCATTTCAGTAAGACTTGATAAGAAAGTGATTAGACAATACATTTCCGGTTGGATTTGTACACCCTTGTCGGGTAGACATTCTCAAGCCTGCACTTGTCATTCTCAATTTTTAATACATTCTTTTTTCTTTTGTTTTTAAACAGAAAAGTCTACTTGGAAAGTAGTCCTCTACCAGAAAAAAAGGAAAGATGTTGACTACTCAACACATTCAGCTTTATTAAGACTAGAACATACACAATCCAGGAGTCGATATTCATGCGTCTTAAACAAGAACAGCTTCTTCTTGGCTGTCTACCTTGTTGGACGAAGCCTATTCTGATGCGATCCAATACACTTTCACAATAACTTGACGACGTTTTGCTACCTCTGAACTTCTGGTATTCAACCCTTTGGAACTCGAAAGATCAACGATGACGATGAGGTTATTAGAAAATTGAGCAACCCCACAGCTGTTTACAACGCATATTTCCATGGACTATGTGACTTATTGCTAAGGTAACGTTGGTCAGCTGTGGCAGTAGGAAAATCGAATTGCATCATAAAATATACTAATGAATATCGTAGGCTTACAATCAAATTCACATATAGTATATCATTATTCATTGTCTGATCTTTAATAGAACGTGGAAAGATGAGATGCAACACACTTTGAGTCTGTTGAATCATCTCACTTGTAATGCCATTTTCTGGGCATTCAAATGAACATTTGATATTATGTTTTTTATAAAACAAATATGACACCTCCCCCCAGTCCCCTCCCCCCCCCCATCCCCCCCCCCCCCCCCCCCAATACCCAAACAAAGAGAAGGGGTCTGCAACTATTTGGATTACGAGCAAGTTAAGATAGCAATTCATCCTCTGAACTTCAACCATACATAACTACCGGAGTTTGATGGTTCAAAATAACTTGTAAAATAAATGTACGATTGTCATTTGACTTGGTACAACAACCAGCCTCGTCCACCAAATCGCCACTCAAGACAATAGGCATCCAAAAGACAGGAGATTACCGAGCCACAGCCAAGAAGCATAAAAGTACGTAATGGACCAAAAAGCATGAACGGGAAGGTGAATGGCTCAACTTGATGCTATTGCTCTTGCCACAAATTCGACAAAAGACAATGAGAACCATTAAATTTGCAACTACCGATCAAACGGCACATGGGAAAAAAATAAGCAAAATGCTCTTGCCATACCTCCTTTTTTTACTTTACCTTCGATTTACCATGAGACTAGCGAAACTGTAATTATACATTCAGTTCCCCTATGTAAAAATCTGACTTAGCGTTTTGCTTTCAGTAAGAGTAAGGTTGCCTTCCATTAGCAAAAAAAAAAAAAAAAAAGAGAATGAGAGACAACAAAGAAAGCTTGATTAACCATTGTTGCGTTTCATTTCAGATGTACTTGATATATCCAGTACACCAATAACAAGTCAAACGCTTTAGAAGAAAACTAAGCAACAGAAAACCACATTAAATTAAAGATGGAACTTCTGAAACATCAATATTAAAAGTTGTTCATATCCAATAAGAAGACAACCCCCTAGCGAAAACCATAATAGTAAGAAAATTACGATAATCAGCTTCTTCCAATAAAAACAACCAGGAAGAAGTGAAGCAAATTAGAGAGTTTCAATTACTTCAATTTTTGGTTTCATCAGGTTTGGGATCTTCCTTGATTTCATCAGCCCCATCATCCTGCATCAAAAAGTAGGATCATGAATGTCATTGATACTGAATAAAACAAAACTTTGTGAAGTGAAAGCCATGAATCCTACTAATATAGCTATTGGTGTATAGCTAAGGAAACAAGCATGACACTGGAAGTATTTGTAAGAGTTAGATAACTACCTGCATATCAGATGTCCAGAGAGTGAGATTGTCACGAAGAAGTTGCATGATCAAAGTGCTATCCTTGTAAGACTCCTCGCCCAGTGTGTCCAACTCAGCAATTGCTTCATCAAAGGCCTGTCCATGTAAAGTACATGATATCAAAAGGAAGATACTTTTTTCACAGGTGAGATGAGGAAAAAATGATATATGACTTTTGAGCAAGCAGAAGGCCTTGACAAATATGAAAATATGATCTAGAATTCAGAATATCTGAGCTATACAGAGATAAAAACTGACCTGTTTAGCAAGATTGCAAGCGCGGTCAGGAGAGTTCAAGATCTCATAGTAAAACACAGAGAAGTTAAGAGCCAGCCCAAGTCGGATGGGATGTGTTGGGGCAAGCTCAGTAGTTGCAATATCCTACAAGCATTATATAAAATGAGGAGAACTGAACATAACCAAAACAGGATGGAAGAAATCCAAATATATTTACGGCTAGATAGATTGCAACAACACAACTTCCTATATCCACTTTATCTTTGAGGAGTAAATTTATGCACTTTCCCATGCCCATGCCCATGCCCATGATATTTACAAATAGGTCGATTTTGTTGGAAAATCCGGGTTATATCAATATTCAGTTTCCTAATCGTGAATGTTTTCTCAAATGAAATCAGAGGGATTTATTGTGGAAATTCTGTTTTTTGCTCATTCAATAATCATCACGGAGCAATTTATTTTCAGCTCTTGAATAAAGAATGACCTTTCTGTTATGTTGAACAAAATATAGCTACCACAAACAGAAAGAAAATCAGCAACTTTTCTGCATCTGACACACAATTAAACTAACATGGAGAGATAATCCATCACTACTAATTCTGAACCAAAATCAATAAACATGTATCCTACAATTTTGAATCAGAAAAGCTCAATTACTCACTATAGAGGAGCATTTCATCATTAATTAACTCCAAATCTATGAATATATTGAAAACTAAACAAAAAATCTGATCTTGCAAAATAAATAGAGTAACTATTGTGCAAAAAGTCATATATAGAAGATCTGCTGAGACCTATACAAATTAGGACGTTCAAATCGAAACAAACAAACAGATCCGTAAAATCCTAATCAAATCATTCAACATTTAATAAAATCTTAAGGAGGCAGATGAAAAAACAAACCTGAGCAGCTTTGTAGGCAGTGAGAGTACTCTCAGCAGCCTCCTTACGTTCAGCACCGGTCTTGAACTCAGCCAAATAGCGGTGGTAATCTCCTTTCATTTTCAGGTAAAACACCTTAGAATCACCAGATGCTGCAGAAGGGATAAGCTTTGCATCGAGCAATTTCAGAATGCCGTCACAGATCTTAGAGAGTTCATTCTCAATCTTAGATCTGTACTCGCGGATAGAGTTCACGTGTTCCTCGTTCCCTCTGGACTCTTCCTTTTGCTCAATCGATGAGATAATACGCCACGATGCCCTACGCGCTCCGATCACGTTCTTGTACGCGACGGAGAGGAGGTTTCGTTCCTCCACGGTGAGTTCTTCTGAGCCGAGGGAGTTGGAGACCTTTTCCATGAATTCAACCATTTCTTCGTACCTCTCAGCTTGCTCTGCAAGCTTTGCCATGTACACGTTCTCCTCACGCGCCGTCGGTGCCACCGCCATGCTTAGATTTGTTTCTCTGTATTTTTTTTTTTTTTGGAGATCTGAATGAGGGAGTTCTTCGATTTTCTGAATGGGGATTTAATAATTGAGAGAAAGGGGGGCTTTTTTGTGGGGAAGTTATGGACTTATGAATTGAGAGGAGGGGAGAGAATTTAGGATTTTTTAAATTTTTCCTTTTTTCAATTTGGAGGAGTTAATCTGAGCCGTTGATCAGGGGACTTTCGCAAAGTGATTGACAGTTGGGACTTGAGCTGGATTTTGAAGAGGGGCTGACTAGGCTTCGCAGCAAGGGCGTTCGTACAAATTCGAAAATCGAATAAAAACGATCCAAAAATTGATATTTTTATGTTTGATTTGGTTTTGGTTTTAAATTTTAAAAAGCGATCAAATTTAATTTAATTTTAGTTTTAATTAAAAAATAACTTAATTAAAATGATTATAGAAGTAACTATTTAAATTCATTATTACACCTATATATATGTATATTTTTTTATAAAATTTGTAAAATTTTATGGTACATATTACTCATTTGTATTTTTAGTCTAGTTCTTTGCTATTATAATTATTTAATTATTGCTTTTACATTCAAGTTTGGTATTTTTCTTTTACTAAGTATAAGAATTTATTTCATGTTAAAAATAATCAATTTTTAATTGAGTAATTAAATTATTTATCATTATTTGATTCAATTATCATCAATAAATCTTGGTAAATGATAGATGTCTCAAAGATCAATTGGTTTTATAGTATTACACTGAAAATGTAGTCGCCAAAATATGTGTTTGTTGTGTATGTCTCGTATTTAAGAAAAAAAATGATAAATGACCGAAAAAATCGACAAAAACCGACTTAATTGGTTTGGTTTGATTTTAATATTTGAAGAACCGACCGAATTGATTTAATTTTTTTTTAAGAAAAAACCAATTCAAACCGAACCATGAACATCCCTGTTTGGCCGTTTCTTTATAAAAATTGCATGGGGCGCCCTGTTTGGTCGCCCCCATTTAACCTATACCCATATTTTTAAAATTATTTAACCTATACCCTAATTCTTACAACTTCAGGCGCCGCCTTCCTAATATCTGTGCAAAACTCCAGCTTATTTAGTGCTAAATTTTTTACAAATTAACTAAATAACTTCAGCATCTTCTACTGAAGTTTTTGAAAAAGCTTTATTGCAAAACTAAACTTCAGCTTATTTAGTCCTGAAGTTTTTACAAATTAACTAAATAACTTCAGCATCTTCTGCTGAAATTTTTGAAAAAGCT
>ML432441.1:0-49519 GCA_005239525.1 Nicotiana knightiana | reverse complement strand
GTTCAAGCCTTATCTGGATTCCTTTGTGATTGTGTTTATTGATGACATTTTGATATACTCCCGGAGTCAGGAGGAGCATGAACAGCACCTCAAGATAGTGCTCCAGACTTTGAGGGATAGTCAGTTGTATGCTAAATTTTTGAAGTGTGAGTTTTGGTTGGATTCAGTCGCCTTCTTGGGTCACATCGTATCAGCAGAGAGTATTCAGGTAGATCCTAAGAAGATTAAGGCAGTCCAAAACTGGCCTAGACGCACTTCAGCTACGGAGATCAGGAGCTTCTTAGGTTTGGCGAGTTATTAGGTTTTTGTCTATAACAGCCCCGTTGACCAGGTTGAACCAGAACAGTGCCCCGTTCAGATGGTCGGACGAGTGTGACGCGAGCTTTCATAAGCTCAAAACAGCTTTGACTTCGACGCCGGTGTTAGTATTACCATCAGATTCAGGTTTTTACACGGTATATTGTGAAGCCTCATGTGTTGTGCTCGGAGCAGTATTGATGCAGGAGGGCAGGGTAATTGCATATGCGTCTCGGCAGTTAAAGGTTCATGAGAAGATTTACCATGTTCATGATTTAGAGTTGGCAGCCATTGTTCACGTGCTGAAGATTTGGAGGCACTATCTTTATGGCGTGTCGTGTGAGGTTTTTACGGACCATCACAGCCTTCAGTATTTGTTCAAACAGGAGGATCTTAATTCGAGGAAGAGGAGATGGTTGGAGTTATTGAAAGACTATGATATCACCATATTGTATCATCCAGGAAAGGCCAGTGTGGTGGCCGACGCATTGAGTAGGAAGGCAGTGAGTATGGACAGCCTTGTGTTTATTCCAGTTAGTGAGAGGCTGCTAGCTTCAAATGTTCTGACTTTGTCCAAAAAGTTCGGATATTTTAGAGCCCAGCCATTTTCTAGCTTGCACAGTAGCTCGGTCTTCCTTATTTGAGTATATCATAGATCGGCAGTATGATGATCCTCACTTGTTGGTCCTTAGGGACACAGTTCGGCACAGTGGTGCCAAGCAGGTTACCGTTGGGGATGACGGTGTTTTGAGGATGCATGGTCGCGTGTGTTTGCCTAATGTTAATAGGCTTCGTGAGTTGATCCTTGAGGAGGCTCACAGTTCTTGGTATTCTATTCACCAGGGCACCGCGAAGATGTACCAGGACCTATGGCAGCATTATTAGTGAAGGAGGATGAAAAAAGATATAGTTGCTTATGTGTCTCGGTGCCTAAACTGTCAGCAGGTGAAGTATGAGCATCAGAGACCCGATGGTTTGCTTCAGCAGATAGAGGTTCCTAAGTGGAAGTGGGAGCATATCACTATGGACTTTGCCATTGGACTCCCAAGGACTCAAAGGAAGTTCGACGATGTATGGGTCATTGTGGATAGGCTGACTAAGTCAGCGCATTTCATTCCTGTGGCAGTTACCTATTCTTCAGAGAATTGGCAGAGATTTATATTCAAGAGATCACCCCGTCTTCACGGTGTGCCCGTGTCTATCATTTTTTATTGAGGTACACAGTTTACCTCGCACTTTTTTAGGGAAGTACAGCGTGAATTGGGTACGTGGGTTGAATTGAGCACAACATTTCATCCTCAAACAGACGGTCAGTCTTAGCGTACTATTCAGATCTTGGAGGATATGATCCGCGCTTGTGTTATAGACTTCGGAGGATCGTGGGATCAGTTATTTCCCCTTGCAGAGTTTGCCTACAACAACAGCTACCAATCGAGCATTCAGATGGCTCCCTATGAGGCATTATATGGTAGACGGTGCAAGTCGCCAGTTGGATGGTTTGAGCTGGGAGAGGCTCGATTGTTGGGTACAGATTTAGTACAGAAGGCCTTGGACAAGGTCAATATTATACAGGGTCGACTTCGTACAGCTCAGTCCAGGCAAAAGAATTATGCCAACCTTAGAGTATGTGATGTGGTATTCATGGTCGAGAGAGAGTGTTGCTATGGGTATCACCCATGAAGGGTGTCATGAGGTTTGGAAAGAAGGGCAAGTTGAGCCCTAGGTACATCGGGCCTTTTGAGATTCTCGATAGAGTGGGAGAGGTGTATTATAGGCTTGTGTTGCCTAGGAATGATTGCAAAACCCTAACTTCCAAGACTTTACGGTTAACTTACCACAATAGGACGAGAGGGAGATGCCTCAGACTAAGAAGAAAGTGCGAAGGAAATGGCCCCGAAAGAAAGAAAAAGCTAGGACATGAAGTACATTCCCCCATCAAACGGGTGGATCTAGTTAGACTGGTTATCAGCAGTTGATCCAGTATTCCATGTGTCCATGTTCCGAAAGTATCATGATGACCCGTCCCACGTCTTAGATTTCATCTCTTTCCAGTTGGACAAGGATTTGACTTATGAGAAAGATCTGGTAGCTATTATAGACCGGCAAGTTCGTCAGTTGGGGTTGAAGAGTTAATCTTCATTTCGAGTGTAGTGGAGAGGTCAGCCTGTTGAGGCAGCTACTTGGGATCTGAGCCGAACATGCAAAGTAGTTATCCCCTCTTATTCGCCATTTTAGATACTTTCTATGTCCGTTCGAGGATGAATATTTATTTTAGAGGTGGAGATTGTGATGACCCAAAGGTTCATCTTGTGTTTTAGAACTCAATTCTGCGTTCGTTAGCCTCAAAATTTCATTTTACCCTCCTCGATTTACGTGCGCAGTCCAGGCATGTTTCTGGGAAGCTTTTATGTGGAAAATTGAAGAAACAATGATTTTTGTCCTTAAAATAATTTTTAATTGACTTTGGTCAACGTTTTGAGTAAATGGACCCGGGCCCGTATTTTGACGGTCTCGGTGGGTCCGTAGTAAAATACGGAACCTGGGCGTACTCCCGGAATCAAATTCCGAGGTCCCTAGCTCGAGATATGAATTTTTGATTAAAATTGAAAGACTGAAAAATTATGATTTTAAAGAATTTTCTTAATGTTTGATCTTTTTGGTATAGGGCCTGTATTTTGGTTCCGAAGCCCGGTACTGGTCTGTTATGATATTTATACTTTATTTGTAAAATTTGGTGAGAAACGGAACTGATTTGACGTTATTCGGACCGTTAGTTGAGAAAATAGTAATTTTAAAGTGTTCTTGAGAAACTCATAGGTTTTGGTGCTAAATTCAAAGTTTTAGGTGTTATTTTGGTGATTTGATAGAACGATCAAGTCCGTATGATGTTTTTGGACTTGTGTGCATGATTGGTTTGGAGCCCTGAGGGCTCAGGTAAGTTTCGGATAGGCCATGTGTAGTTTGAGACTTAGAAAATCTGATGTTTCTGTTGTTTTTGTTGTGCTGCCACTTTGTGCTTCGCGATAGCGAAGACACTCTCGCTATCGCGAAGGGGAAACGGAGCTGGGGAGGAGATTCTTCTACGCGAACACGGAGACTGGGTCGTGAACGCGAGGCGATAGGGGCTTTACCCTTCGCGAATGCAACTAGCCCAACAAGAACGCGGAGTGTTAGGGACATGGGGAGTGGTCAGTCATACCTTCTACGCGAACGCGAGCATTGGTTCGCGAACGCGAGGAGGTATTCGCAAACGCGTAGTCCTTTGGGCTGTTGTGCTTCGCGATCACGTCAGGTCTCTCGCGAACGCGATGAAGACCTATCGAGTGATTTTCAAAACAGAACAAATCATAGGTTTGCACTTCTTGACTCGTTTTCTTCAATTTCCATTATCACTAATTGAAATCTTAGTCCTAAATCTTGTTCTTTAAGGGTAGAAATTAGGGATTTTGGGAGAATTGGGGATTTTAAAATTTTGGGGATTTAGACCTCGATTTGAGGTCGGATTCCGGAACTAATTACATATTTGGGCTCAAGGTGAATGGGTAAACAGATTTTGGTCCGGACTTCGAGTTTTGATCAAGCGAACTAGGGGTCGATTTTTGACTTTCTGGGGAAAGTTTGGGAAACATGTAATTATGTGTTGAAATTGATTTCTTTAGCAATAATTAATGTTAGTAAGTTAAATAATGACTACATACGAGTGGATTGGAGGTGGAACCTAGATGAAAAGTGGTGGTTGAGCTTTGATTTGGCATTTGGAGCGAGGTAAGTGTCGTGTCTAACTTTGGCTTGAGGGATTAGGTATTATTTGACTATTTGCTACGTGTTTGGTTGTTGAGTACGATGTATAGGTGAGGTGACGAGCACCTATGTGTTGTTGTCGAGTCTTACCATGAGAGTGAGTCCTTTTATTGTAACTGGTGTGGTCTTTAATCATATTGTTCATGCTCGGTTTAGTTATTTGTGATGTTGGGTAACTTTTATCCTGTTTTTACTGAGATTTAGTAATTGTTGAATATTGGCTCGAGGTTGATGTTGATATTGTGGCATTAAATATTGAAGTAATACTGGTTTTTTGGTTATATTTCCATCTATCTGTTATTATTGATCTTGGATGGGTGAGGAAGAGTGTAAAGCACGAAGGGTGATGCCTTGCCATTTCATTATTTCATAAGTGAGGAATAGTGTAAAGCACGAAGGGTGATGCCGTGCCATTTCATTATTTCATATGGTGAGAAAGAGTGTAAAGCACAAAGGGCGATGCCGTGCCATTTTATTATTTCATATGGTGAGGTTGAGAGTAAAAGCACGAAGGGTGATGCCGTGCAGTTTCTTTTATTGTTCTTACTTGTTTTATTTGTTTAAGAAATTTTGATTTATCCGGTTATGTGGCTGTTTTTTATTTCTTACATTGTGAACCCCTCAGCATGCCCCCTCCCAATACTTCTGGTCTTATTTTCTTCTATTGTTGTTATTGCTACATGTATGATTATACTGTACAGGTTGTTTGTGGGTGTCTTGTCCTAGCCTTGTCAACTTCGTCGAGGTTAGGCTCGACACTTACCAATACATGGAGTCAGTTGTACTGATACTGCACTCTGCACTTTCTGTGCAGATTTAGGTATCGATACGAGCTGATTCTGAGATTTGCAGCTGACTTCACCACACAGGAGACCCAAGGTAGATCTGCTGACGTCCGCAGACCTTGGAGTCCCCTCCTACCTGCTCATTTTACTATTTTTTTTTACCCATAAACAGTTGTATTTTTCCTTCAGCCAAATATTTGTAGATAAATTATAGAAGTCTGTGAGTTGTGACTCCAGATCATGGGTAGTTATGTATAAATACTCAGTTTTGTTATAGATTTCCTTTTTCTTATTAATTCTATATGTGTTAATTGTTGTTAATCGCCGAATTTTTAATATTATTGCGCATTGAATCTCTAACATTGGCTTGCCTAGCAAGTGTGATGTTAGGCGCCATCACAATCCCGACGATGGGAATTTCGGGTCGTGACACTTAAAATTTTAGCAAGTAAGCAACAGTTGAATATGCTTAAAAATATATTTAGTTACTTATTAATAAATCACAACTTTTTAGAAAGGACACTTCAAATGAATTACTTTTTTCTTTTTAAAAATATTACTATTACTATTACATTTTTATTTTCTATAAATAGGGTAATTAAGAATATAAGAAGGATATTTTCGTAATTCATCTTTTTATTTAAGGGCTTCCTACTTTTAATATAATATAGATATATATTATTAATAAGTCACAACTTTTTACAAAGGATGCTTCAAATGAATTACTTTTTTCTTTTTAAAAATATTACTATTACATTTTTATTTTCTATAAATAGGGTAATTAATAATATAAGAAGGATATTTTGGTAATTTAACTTGTTACTTAACGGCTTCCTACTTTTAATATTAACTAGTCTCTCGTCACGTGCGTTGCACGTGTATCCCGAGATGGGACAGATCCAAGGTTATGGTATCGGATTCACGTAAGACATTGAGTATAAGATTGAAACCCATAAAATTTCAATCTTGGATCCGCCTTTGATCTCAAGTTAATTAGTACAAAATATTTAAAAAACCATGAGTAATTTAGTAATAAACTTTAAGAAAACCATGAGTCATTTAGTAAATTTTTTTAAAAACCATCATATAAGATAATTAAAATATGTTTTTGAGCAATAAAATAAAAACTAAAAAATTATATATAAATTCACATTATAAAAACCATATAATATGATCCTTGATTAGTGATTTAGTAGTTGAGGTTAAAAATGATCGGATGCCATTAGTTCGTGTGAAAATGAAGAACTAAACTATTAAGATTCATATTTTATTGTGTAAATGATTTGACACGTGTTCTTCGAAAAAAAATATTACATGGAAAATAAAAAAACTTAATTATTTTAAAAAAATTATTTAAGTTATGAAAATATTAGCTTCGTTGGCTTCTTGCTTGCCGTGAAAGCCAATAATTTCAAACAGCATGCTCTTCGTATATATACTATATATAATGAAAGAAATATTCAAAAGGATAATAAACCATCATACATGAACAACACAAGCTTATGCACTTCATCAGATCATCATATTCTTTGTTAAGTATGCACCGGAAACTCAATAAAATTACTATACATGACATAGTCCTCAACTACACACTCGGTCAAACTGTTCATGCTTCTCTGAGACTTGGTAATATTAAGAACTACAAAAAAATAAATTAATTAATTTTACTATTCAAGAACACTAATAGTCACAGTACTGTTCTAGCAAGACATCAAATATTTGCATTCTAAACAAATCACGGGAGTATATAAGAATTTTCGTGTTCTAATGTATTAAAACGTGCATGTATGTGATATGTGAAGAGTGAGGTAATGGAGAACAAATTTAAGTGTAACAACCCGACCGGTCGTCTTGAGCTCTAGCACATCGTTGGGTTGTATGAGGCCTTGGGCAGCTTCACTTCAGGTATTATGACTTGTACGCATGGTCAGAATTGAATTTCGGAAAGATCGGAGTTGATTTGGAAGGAGAACTCTATCTTCGAAAGCCTTAAGTTGGAGGAATTCACTAGAGTGTGATTTTTGAGTAAACGACCTTGGAGTCCGGATTTGAAGGTTCCAACAGGTTCATGTGATGATTCTGGAATCAGACGTATGTCAAGAAGTGGATTTGGAGGTCCGTAGGTCATTTTGGGTCATTCGACAGAAGTTAAAAATTTGAAGGTTTTGAGGAGTTTGACCGGAAGTGGCTTTTTGATATCGGGGTCGTATTTCGATTCCGGAAGTTGAAATAGGTCTGTAATGTCTAATGTGACTTGTGTGCAAAATTTGAGGTCAATCGGACGTGATTTGATATGTTTCGACATCAAATGTAGAAGTTGAAGTTCTAAAGTTCATTAAGCTTGAATTGGGGTGCGATTCATGATTTCGATGTTGTTTGATGTAATTTGAGGCCTTGATCAGGTCCGTGTTATATTATGGGACTGATTTGTGTGATCCTCGGGTGCGTTTCGGGGTGGATTCAGATCATTTCGGGTTGTTTTACAATAGCTGATGCTAGTGTCTGGTGTTGTTCTTTGCTTTCGGGGGGATCCTCTCGCGTTCGCGAAGAAGGATTTGGCTTCAGGGACTTTGTTCTTCGCGTTCGCGGAGATATCCTCGCGTTCGCGAAGAAGAAAATCTCTGTTACGCAGGTCTGACTTCGGAGGCTCATAGCTCACTATCTATAAGGAATTTGGAGATTATCCAAAAATAAAACTTGTAGTCCTTGGTGTCTAATTTTCATAAAGGTAAACTATTTAGAATTTGGATTTGTGTGCAAAAGGTTATGGCCATTATACTAGAGGCTTTCTGAGAAGAGTTTGGAAATCGCTTTTGAGAATTTTGTTCATCGCGAACACGAAGAAGGATCGCCTGGGCAATGTATAAGTTTACAAAAATGGGTTTGGCTCATTTCATCTCATTTCCTCCATAGGAGCCGACCTACGAGCGATTTTGGAGCTCCATCTTCATCATCCATGTCGAGGTAAGTGATTTTCCACATATTGCAAGCTAAATACTTGGAAATTCATATATATATATAGTGAGCTATGAGCCTCCGAAGTCAGACCTGCGTAACAGAGATTTTCTTCTTCGCGAACGCGAGGATATCTCCGCGAACGCGAAGAACAAAGTCCCTGAAGCCAAATCCTTCTTCGCGAACGCGAGAGGATCCCCCCGAAAGCAAAGAACAACACCAGACACTAGCATCAGCTATTGTAAAACAACCCGAAATGATCTGAATCCACCCCGAAACGCACCCGAGGATCACACAAATCAGTCCCATAATATAACACGGACCTGATCAAGGCCTCAAATTACATCAAACAACATCGAAATCATGAATCGCACCCCAATTCAAGCTTAATGAACTTTAGAACTTCAACTTCTACATTTGATGTCGAAACATATCAAATCACGTCCGATTGACCTCAAATTTTGCACACAAGTCACATTAGACATTACAGACCTATTTCAACTTCCGGAATCGAAATACGACCCCGATATCAAAAAGCCACTTCCGGTCAAACTCCTCAAAACCTTCAAATTTTTAACTTCTGTCGAATGACCCAAAATGACCTACGGACCTCCAAATCCACTTCTTGACATACGTCTGATTCCAGAATCATCACATGAACCTGTTGGAACCTTCAAATCCGGACTCCAAGGTCGTTTACTCAAAAATCACACTCTAGTGAATTCCTCCAACTTAAGGCTTTCGAAGATAGAGTTCTCCTTCCAAATCAACTCCGATCTTTCCGAAATTCAATTCTGACCATGCGTACAAGTCATAATACCTGAAGTGAAGCTGCCCAAGGCCTCATACAACCCAACGATGTGCTAGAGCTCAAGACGACCGGTCGGGTTGTTACACTTAAATTTGTTCTCCATTACCTCACTCTTCACATATCACATACATGCACGTTTTAATACATTAGAACACGAAAATTCTTATATACTCCCGTGATTTGTTTAGAATGCAAATATTTGATGTCTTGCTAGAACAGTACTGTGACTATTAGTGTTCTTGAATAGTAAAATTAATTAATTTATTTTTTTGTAGTTCTTAATATTACCAAGTCTCAGAGAAGCATGAACAGTTTGACCGAGTGTGTAGTTGAGGACTATGTCATGTATAGTAATTTTATTGAGTTTCCGGTGCATACTTAACAAAGAATATGATGATCTGATGAAGTGCATAAGCTTGTGTTGTTCATGTATGATGGTTTATTATCCTTTTGAATATTTCTTTCATTATATATAGTATATATACGAAGAGCATGCTGTTTGAAATTATTGGCTTTCACGGCAAGCAAGAAGCCAACGAAGCTAATATTTTCATAACTTAAATAATTTTTTTAAAATAATTAAGTTTTTTTATTTTCCATGTAATATTTTTTTTCGAAGAACACGTGTCAAATCATTTACACAATAAAATATGAATCTTAATAGTTTAGTTCTTCATTTTCACACGAACTAATGGCATCCGATCATTTTTAACCTCAACTANTATATATATATTAACATGGAAATTCATGAAAATTTGGGATTTTGAAGAAAAACCCTAGAAATTGGTAATTTTGGATTTTAACCACGAATTTGGGCATAGAATTGAGAATATATTATATATTTGAGTTTGTGATATTATGTGTAATGTTTATCTTCGAAAATTTTCGGAATCCAGGCACGTGGGCCCGAGGTTGATTTTTGTCGACTTTTCGATCGGGGTTAGAAATTGTTATAAATTGGATTATAATGAGTATTTGAGTATATATTTATGGGTTTGCATAATTATTGACTAGTTTTGGAGCATTGGGCGTCGGTTTGAATTGTTGGGAAGTCTTGGGAGCTGGGTATGGAACTTCAGAGTGAGGTAAGTCTCTTTTCTAACCTTCTAAGAGGAAATATAACCCTATAGGTGAACTAAGCCATTATGTGCTTCTATTTGTGGGGGTACGTATGCACGAGGTGACGAGATTCCGTACGTAGATACTAATTATCCCTATGTCCGGGTAGTTCTAGGCTTACACCATGATTTTCTAATACCGTTATTTGATCCTGTTATTTACTTGCCTCGAAGGAATTTCGAGTATGCTTATTAAATGCCTTGAAAAGAGTTGAAATTGAGGGTTTTTGGGACTTGAAAGTTTCCTTTGGATTTCATATGTTTAAAAGAATTAGATGATATTATAAAAATAATTATTTGAGAAATTCTTTGTGTAACCGCGTCACAATTATATTCCGCGAGTGGGGTAAATTTCCACTACTCTTATGGGATCAGGTCGTTCGCCTCGGTAGGATTATATATTTCACTCTTATGGGATTGGGTCGTTCGCCTCGGCAGGATTTATGTACCACACTCTCATGGGAATGGGTCGTTCATCTCGGCAGGTTAATAGATGCATCTATGGTTCGTGTCATTCGACCCTCGGCGGTGCACAATTTACTTTTATGTTGGATCGGGTCGTATGCCTCGTCATTTCCTATATACTATCCTCATGAAATCGTGCGTAATATTTTGAAAGAAGCCAGGGTATCTGAAGGTTTTTTCCAAATTTGAAATATGACAACCTCTTGATGAAATCCACTATATATATATATATATATATATATATATATATATACATATATGCTCCGGTTGAGGAGGGAACTTGCTAGTTGAGAGCTTGAGTAAATTTTAAAGAAGGAATTGTGTGACGTATTTTATACTTGTTTAATTCATATATTTACTCTGCCTCAAACTTATTCACCTCTTTATATTGTACTTGATATTATTGGACCACTAGTAAGTGTCGGAGTCGACCCCTCTGTTTAACCAAATAATTGGATTTTTGTCAAAGCTATTTTAAGAAGTACTCGGGCTTCTAATAACCAAAGAGATTATCTAATAATAGGATTTAGAGTTGTAAATAAGAAAGCAATAAGATAGCATAAAAGTAAGTACATTTCGGTAGTGGTTCGAACGTGTCCATACAAGTGAGTTTTTACTCCCTTTTATAGGGAATTTCTTAATATAACATCTACTCTTCTTAATGATTGAGTATTAATGACTAATAATATCATTAATGTAACGTTACAATTGGTAATCGTAACTTTTGCGTGAAGATTATGTAACGTTTAGCTCATTCATTAAAGATCTTTGAATCTGCCCTTTATTCTGCCATTGTTCATTCTGACCATGTCTCTTCAACTCCTCAATTAGACTGTAACTCCTGCACCTAATTGTCTCGTGTGTATGCTATTCCGCTCCTCTTTACCCTGTATGTCTTTCTAAACTTCTGATCGGCTGTCATGTTTCCATTGATCCACATAGATTGCCTTGTCCTCAGAATTATTACACGTGTGAAGTTTATTTTTTACCAATACATATAGTCCCCACTTACCATTTATTTATCAATTAAATATTTGGTAAGTGGATACTCATTTATGGCGGGAATGTTTTTCCGCCGTTTCACTCGTACCATTGCATCCGTCTCTGAATGTATGCGTCGCTTGTCACTTCCATTTAATGCTAGTGCCATGTGGCGTTCTCGGATTGATTTTGCAATTCTTCGGCGTCTTTTAGGGCTTTTTGCGGCTGCATCAGTCACAAAGTGACAGTTCTAATCATGACTTTCACAACAGTATTTTTTTCCATTTTTTGACGGTTGCCTCTGAGTATAAATACCCCCTTTTCCTTCCTTTGCTTTTACGAAAAACATCTAACTTTCCTTCATCTACCCCTACTTCCGTGCCTTCTATTATCGAAGTTAGGATCTTCGAATAGTGGAGAGATGAAGCAAATTATAATAGAGGTTCCTGCGGGAGGTAGCCTCTTAAAGAAATCAGGCCAGGCGGATGTGTGGTTGAAGTCTCTGATAGGCCCGGTTGAGAAGTCTAAGTTGGAAAGTCATAGCTCCTTAACTTGGATGAACGAGATTGTACACTCGTCCTTAAAGGTATCCTTTATACCGTTCCCTTTTTATATATATATCTTGTACCAATATCTAACTTCTCTTTTTGTGCAGATCAATATTATTGGTACAGAATTGATGAAAAGGATCATTCATACGGAGAAATTAGCGAATGACTATCATACCGAAGCTGATAACTGGAAGGAGAAATTCGAGAGTCTTCAGCTTGATATGGAGGCAATAGAGGAGGAGAAGTGTACCTTGGAGCAGCAAATCAGAGTAATTGCAGCGGAATTGGCCA
Source organism: Nicotiana knightiana (assembly GCA_005239525.1). NCBI lineage: Eukaryota > Viridiplantae > Streptophyta > Magnoliopsida > Solanales > Solanaceae > Nicotiana > Nicotiana knightiana. The sequence continues at coordinate 37,464 of ML432441.1, read as the reverse complement.
TTGAGAATGCTTCATCAAGTCAAGCAGGCAAGGAAAAAAACATCCTAGAGTCTTCCTTTGTGGAGCAGCTTTCCCATGCTACTGAAGAAATAAGAAGCTTGAAGGCTTTGTTGGACCAGAAAGAGGCTTATGTTGGTGAACTTGTGCAATCACTTACTCAGACCCAAGAGGACCTCCGTGAATCTTCAAACAAGATTCAGTTTCTGGAGAGATCTCTTGCCCCTTTGCAGGCTTCTCATGATACTATCGTGGTTGAAAGAGATAAGCTGAGGGCCGATATTGAACAATGGGAGAAAGATTACGAGGCTCTTGAGGATAAGTCAGTTGTTGATGTGAGTTGGGCTTATTTGAATGCCCCCCTTTACACATTGACGGAAATGGGCCAAGAAAATTTTGACTTAGAAGCTGAAATTGCCAAGACTAAGGAGACGATTGAAAAGTCTCGGCAAAGTCAATGTTTTTCATCACCTGAAGTTGAAGTTCCAATGGGTGATGAGATGGTGCCTGATGAGGCTGTTGCCCAAGCCTTGCCATCTCAAGCCGCTCCTCCTACTGATGAAGATAATCCTCCCAGTGCCTAGTGAAAGTGTTTATCAACCCCTCTCTTTTTCTTTTTTGGAACAATTGGTGGTTACCCCCGGTCCTATTTGGGGGTGAAGTTTGGTTTAGTAAGTCCCCGATGACAACTTAGGGGCAACTTTGTAAAAACGAATTTGGTTTAAACTAAGTTAATACTTAGTTTTTACCATTATATAATATTAATATTCACATTTCTTAGCATGACTTGTGTTTTTTCGAGTTTTCGTTTTACTCTTAAGTGTTTGCATGCTTTACGTTCAGGTTTTTGTTTTACCCCTTTGGTATTTCATTTTGCATTAAAAATGCTTTAGGATTTCATGTCTTTTTTAAATAAGCACAATTTATAAAAGAGGGCCCTTTTATGAATGACACTTAATGAAGAAGACGTCTCAACTTCATAATTGTGTAAACATACAAAAGAGAGATAGGAACTCACATGTTTTTTCGAATAATATTTTGCAAAAAGTCTTTATATTATTCGAACTTTCATAACATTTTACATGTGTTTGAGCATCATCTATGACTCTTTCGTAACCGTTTTCTTTTACAACAGGTTTTGAATAAACACGGGGTATGAATTTCTTCCCGTAACTAAATTCTGCCGTTAACCTAAATATTCATTTATATTCACAAGTATGTTCTTTGTAGGTTTCTCAATCAGGCTCTGTGTTTTTGACTTTGGCTCTTTGATTCTGCTCATAAATTTTGACTTGTTGGGGAAAATGGATCTTCAGGCTTGAACTTTGACTCTTTTGATAGTCTTTTTTGCCTCTTTCCATACTGTATAGTCCCCCAAGTGTTTGAGCTTTGAAGAATGAAATCTCGAGCACTTGACTATTCCTTTCTTGTGGTCCTTTTCCTGAAAAGGAANTGTTCTTTGTAGGTTTCTGAATCAGGCTTTGTGTTTTTGTCTTTGGCTCTTTGATTCTGCTCATAACTTTTGACTTGTTGGGGAAAATGGATCTTCAGGCTTGAACTTTGACTCTTTTGATAGTCTTTTTTGCCTCTTTCCATACTGTATAGTCCCCCAAGTGTTTGAGCTTTGAAGAATGAAATCTCGAGCACTTGACTATTCCTTTCTTGTGGTCCTTTTCCTGAAAAGGAAAAACATACTGGACTCGAAGGTATATAGTTTAGATGATGACTGCTTAACCCTTTGAAACGTCCATCAGAAAGTTGTAACCGTAAACCAGGAATTCAGTTTTTTCCTCGTGTTTATTCAGGTCTAATATCATCATCTGGTTGTGGGTTAGCTTTTTGTCTATCATCTAAAATGATTAGTATAATTTTAACTGTACTAAATAAAATTGAACGTAATGATACCTGACCGTGGGTATTCCTTTTCCTTAGAAGTAATATTTCTTCAAGTGAACAGCATTCTAACTTGTTGGTAAAATTCTGCCATCCATGGTTTCCAACCCATAAGCTTCTTTTCTAGCAATACCACGCACTTTGTAGGGTCCTTCCCAGTTTGGATTTAATTTTCCTGCTCCAGCCTCCTTTGCTGATTGAAAGACTTTATTAAGGATGTAGTCCCCAATTTTGAAATATCTGAGGTGAGATTGTCTGTTGTAATATCGCTCTATGATTTGCTTTTGAGCTGCCATGCGTATTAACGCATCTTCTCTCCTTTGTTCGAGTAAATCCAGATTTGTTCTCAACTCGTCATTGTTTATTTCTTCTGTTGATGTTGTGAATCTCATGCTCGGTTCACCAATTTCCACTGGTATTAGAGCTTCTAAGCCGTAAACAAGCGCGAATGTGGTTTCTCCCGTGTCTGTCTTTGCAGTAGTTCTATAAGCCCATAATACTGCCGGTAGTTCTTCAGGCCAATTTCCCTTAGCTTTTTCCAATCGTTTCTTCAGATTGTTAACAATGATTTTATTTGTTGACTCAGCTTGCCCATTAGCCATGGGATGATATGGTGAAGAAGCAATTCGTTTGATTTGCCAGCTTTGGAAGAATTCTGTGATTTGAGAGCCTATGAATTGTGGGCCATTGTCACATACAATTTCCTTTGGTACACCAAAAACGGCATACGATGTTTCGCCATATGAAACTTTTCACTTCTTTTTCTCGCACCTGTTTAAAAGCATCTGCCTCTACCCATTTCGAGAAATAATCTATTAATGCAAGTAAAAATCGTACCTTTCCTCTGGCTGGGGTAGAGGTCCTACTATATCCATTCCCCATTTCATAAATGGTCAAGGTGATACAACCGGGTGTAGTAATTCTACGGGCCGATGCATATTGTTAGCATATCACTGACATATATCGCATTTAGCTACGAAATGTTCAGCGGCTTCTTCCATCTTAGGACAATAGTACCCTACTCATATTAGGGTTTTGACTAAGGATCTTACACCTGCGTGGTTCCCACAATGTCCTTCGTGTACTTCTTTATCACGTACTCAGTTTGGTTTGGTCTAAGGCACCTTGATAGGGGACCTCCAAACATTTTGCAATATAGAGTGTCACGAACTAGGCAGTACCGTGCAGCTTTTCGGCGAAGTTCTTGAGATTCTTTCTTATCTTTAGGCAAGGTAACATTCTGCAAAAAATTTACAATTTCGTTTCTCCAATCCCAGGTTAGATTATTAAATGTTACCTCATTCTTGTCCTGGTCAATTGCTGAATGAAATAAATGTATCACAATAGCATTTTCTTTATTCGTTACATCTGTAACTGCTGCAAGATTAGCTAACGCATCCCCTTCTGCGTTTTCCTCTCTAGGTACTTGCATAATCTTCCATGACTGGAATTGCTGCACCAGGACTCGTGTCTTTTCCAGATATTGTTGTATTCGAGTCTCTCTAGCAGTATAAGTCCCATGCATCTGGTTCACCACTAGTTGAGAGTCACTTTTGATCACGATCTTCTCAATTGAGAGTTCTCGTGCTAATTCGAGTCTTGCAATGACATTTTCGTACTCTGCTTCATTGTTAGTAATGGGATAACATTTAATAGCTTGCCTTATCTTTCACCCGAAGGTGGTATTAAAACAATTCCCAACCCGGCTCCCTTGATATTAGAATAGCCGTCGGTGAATAGAGTCCATATTCCTGGATTAGCTCCGGTAAATATTTGTAACTCTTTTTCTACTTCAGGAATTAAGCTAGTGTTAAAATCTGCGACAAAATCGGCTAACACCTGAAACTTTATTGCAGTCCTAGATTGATAGACTATGCCATATTCACTTAGTTATATTTCCCATTTAGCCAGTCTACCTGACATATCTTGCTTATGCAAAATATTTCTCAAAGTATATGAAGTTACAACAGTAATTGGTTGACACTGAAAGTACGGTCTTAACTTTCTAGCTGCTATGATTAGAGCCAAGGCTAATTTTTCGAGATGAGGATATCCAGTTTCAGCATCTAGTAAGGACTTACTTACATAGTAGATAGGAGATTTACTTACCTTTGTCCTCCCTTACCAGGACTGCACTTACGGCTATATCTGCCACAGCAGGATAAATGTATAACTTTTCCCCTTCCTTTGGTTTAGATAGTATTGGGGGATTCGATAGATAAGCCTTCAAGTCTTTAAGAGCTTGTTGACATTCTTCAGTCCATTCGAACTGATTCTGCTTCTTTAGTACTGAGAAGAATTTAAAACTCTTCTCTGAAGATCTGTAGATGAATCTTCCTAAAGCTGCAATCCTACTTGTTAATCTTTGAACTTCTTTTTTGCTCGTTATTACATCAGGTATTTATTCAATAGCTTTAACTTGAGCAGTATTTACTTCAATGCCTCTATTTGATACGATAAAACCTAAAAATTTACCCGATTCGACGCCAAAGGCACATTTTTCTGGATTTAACTTCATGTTATACCTGCGGAGGATCTCTAAAGTAGTCGAGAGATGTTGGAAATGATCTTCTGCCTTCGTTGACTTTACCAACATGTCATCAATGTACACCTCCATTGTTTTCCCCAGATGTTCCTGGAACATCTTGGTCACTAGCCTTTGATACGTGGCTCCAGCATTTTTTAAGCCAAAAAGCATGACTTTGTAACAATAAGTCCCCCTGTTTGTAATAAAGGAGGTTTTTTCTCGTCTGAGGGGTCCATTTTTATCTGATTGTAACCAGAATATGCATATAAAGCTTAATAATTCATGACCTGTTGTGGCATCAATCATTTGATCTATGTGTGATAATGGAAATGAGTCTTTTGGGCATGCTTTATTCAGATCTGTATAATTTATGCATACTCTCCATTTACCGTTCTTTTTAAGTACCACTACGGTATTAGCTAAGTAATTAGGATATTTTACCACATGTATTGAACTGATTTTTAAGAGTTTCTGTACCTCTTCATCGATCACTTGATTCTTGAACGATCCCTGCTTTCTTTTATTTTGCTTGACAGGTACAAAGGATGGGTCTTCATTTAGTTTATGAGTCATCACTTCTGGGGGTATACCTGTCATATCTGAATGGCACCAAGCAAAACAATTTGCGTTAACTTTTAAATATTCAATTAACTTACCTCTTTTGGTCGGGCTTAGCCTTGCTCCTATGTGAATTTTGTGCTCAGAATTAAGCTCGAATAGTGGAACACCTTCTAGCTCCTCAGTCGTTGTCTTGATATTTTCATTCTCTTCTGGTTCTTGAATAATATCAGGTCTGGAATCCATGTTTGTATGTCTTGATGTGACATCCGTGGTGATTCGATTCACCGTGTCTTTATCAGTGTCATCTATGTCTGTTCGAGTTTATCCCTCGTCTTTTAATTCCTCAGCTATTTCTTTTTTATTGGAATGCATCACCGAGTTGATGTTTCTTGACGTCTGCTGATCACCTTAAATTTTCTGGATTCCCCATCTGGAAGGGAATTTGATTACCTTATGCAGGGTGGATGGTACTGCATCCATGTCATGGATCCATGGTCTCCCCATGATTACATTATAAGCCATATCAGTATCTATAACTTGAAATTTCATTTCCTTGACAGCGCCTTCTACACAGGTATTAAGCTCAATTTCTCCTTTTGTTATGACAGTAGAGTTGTCAAATCCAGACAAGGAACGTACTTTTGGAATTACACGGTCCCCCATTAACATCTCTTCCACAACCCTCAGCAAAATGATATTGACTGAGCTACCTGGATCAATCAATACTCTTTCACGTTAGTGTCATGTATAAGTAGAGATATTACTAGTGCGTCGTTATGTGGAATCAGTAATCCATCAGCATCTGAGTCATCAAATGAGATGTTGTCAGCCTCCAAAGTCTCACGAATTCGTTTCCCGTGGGTCACTATGAACTGGGACATCCTTCTTGCTGAAGTATAAGTTACGCCTTTTACTTCCTCTCCTCCATTTATAACATTTACAGTTCTCTTCAGAGATGGTGGTTTTGGGGGCTCTTGCCTATTCTTCATATATGTCTATTTACCTTTTTCACTAAATAGTTCTGTTAGATAACCTTTTTTTAATAAGTGTTCTACCTAACCTTGCAATAACCTGCAGTCTGATGTTTTATGCCCATGATCATTGTGAAATTCACATCAGAAGTCTAGGTTCCTTCTATTTGGATTTGATCTCATTTCTTTGGGCCATCGAACTTTTCACCCATATTTCTTAATATTGTAATTAATTTGTAAGTACTTACATTGAAACTGTAATCTCCAATTCTTGCATTACCTCTACTTCGCTCATCCCGATCCTTTCTGGATCTTGATGATGATGAGCTCGAATATATATTTGACGGTCTGTGATCAGGACGTGGGTTTTCAAATTTGGAACAAGCCTCTCGCCCCGAAGGTCTCATGAATGGATCGTACCTGTTTTTGCCAATTTTCCTTTCTGATTCAGAGCGTCTAGAACTCATCCTATCTTCTATTTTTGATTGGGCAATAGTATCTTCTTCAATTCGTAGTTTGGTGATGTACCTGTTATAAACATCATTCCATGTCGTAGTTGGGATCTCTCTCAAGGTTTCTTTGAGTCTCCTCGTGGCTTTAGAGATTTTAACATTCAAATTACTTGCAAAAGACATAGCTGCCCAATTGTCAGGTACTCTGGGTAGAAGCATCCTTTCACGTTGAAACATGTCTACAAATTCATGAAGCAACTCCGTATCTCCCTGTTTTATTTTGAATATGTCTTCCATTCTCTTTTCCACTTTTTGCGCATCGGAATGTGCTTTTATAAACAAATCTGCAAGCTCAGCGAAAGAATCAACAGAATTTTCGGGAAAAAGAGAATACCATGTTAATGCTTTTTTGGTGAGTGTCTCCCCAAACTTTTTGACCAACACGGATTCAATTTCTTGCTTAATTAGGTTGTTGACTTTTACTCCTATGGTGAAAGCAGTAACATGATCACGTGGATCAGTTGTCCCATCGTACTTTGTACATCAGGCATTTTGAATTACTTGGGAATCGACAAAGGGGCTGCATTTGGCNGCTGCACTTGGCTTCCAGGGTTGTTGAGAGTATTTATCAATATCAATACCCTTGATGACAGGTGGTACTCCAGGAATTTGCTCGATGCGATCGTTTTGTTCCTTCACCTGTTTCTGCAAGGTTAGTATTAAAGATTATAAATCTGAATTATTAGACATACCTGGTCTTCCTTCAAGTGATTCATTTAGAGTGACTCTACTTCCTGAATTTGCTAGTCCAAATTGTGGATTTTCTACAATCGCGGTGTTGTTTGGAGGAGACGTAGGTGTCACAGTTGGTAGGCCCCTCATGAAAGCTTGAAGAGCTTCACTCACACATTCACCAACAATCTGCTTCACAGGATCTTGTTCTCCTTCTTGCTCGTTTCCAATTTGATCATTGTTGTGAGTTGTAGATATTTCTGGGGAGTTGTCCCTTGAACCTCATGGGGATCCCTGGGGTGATGGAATTGGGGTTCCAGTTGTTTGTTGGTTGTTGTCGTTGGTATTTGACATGATTCAATAAAGGTTATACGAGAAAAAACAAAGATTATCAAGTTCCCGGTAACGGAACCAATTTGTTTAACCAAAGATTGGATTCTTAGTCAAAGCTATTTTAAGAAGTACTCGGGCTTCTGATAACCAAAGATATTAGCTAATAATAGGATTTAGACTTGTAAATAAGAAATCAATAAGATATCATAAAAGTAAGTATATTTTGGTAGTGGTTCGAACGTGTCCATACAAGTGAGGTTTTACTCCCTTTTATAGGGAATTTCTTAATATAACGTCTACTCTTCTTAATGATTGAGTATTAATGATTAATAATATCATTAACGTAACGTTACAATTTGTAATCGTAACTGTTGCGTGAAGATTATGTAACGTTTAGCTCATTGATTGAAGATCTTTGAATCTGCCCTTTATTCTGCCTTAGTTCATTCTGATCGTGTCTCTTCAACTCCTCAATTAGAGTAGAACTCCCGCATCTAATTGTCTCGTGTGTATGCTATTTTGTTCCTCTTTCCCCGTACGTATTTCTAAACTTCTGACCAGCTGTCATGTTTCTATTGATCCACGCAGATTGCCTTGTCATCAGAATTATTACACGTGTGAAGTTTATTTTTTACCAATACACCCTCGTCACTACTTTTTCGAGGTTAGACGGGATACTTACTGGGTACACATTGTTTTTGTACTCATACAACACTTGTTGTACATTTTATTATGCAGGCAGATGTGTGTTCAATGGCTTTGTGGGCGCAACAGCGTGGGTGATACGGGGACTTAGGTGAGCTGCATCTTATGAGACGATTCGTAGCCAGCAGAGTCTCCTTCAGAGTATTTGTATTTCTTTCCTGTCCAAAGTTGTATCTCGGACAATTATTGTATTGTATTTTAAATCCTTGTAATTGCTCATGTACTTGTGACATCGGGTTCTGGGATGATTATGGGATATTTAGTGTGGAAATTGGAGAACGTTAAAATTATTCCTTAAAGTTCATTTGTTACTATTCAAAATTGAAGGAAATTTATGTTTTCAGAAATATTAAAATGAGAATTTAAATCAACTATTTAGTGTTGGTTTGCCTGACAGTGGTGTCTGTCGCCATCACGACCTTTATTGGATTTTGGCTCGTGACAACATGGTATCAGAGCACTAGGTTCACTTAATTCTCACGAGTCATGAGCGAGTCTAGTAGAGTATTGCGGATCAGTACGGAGACGTATGTACTTATCTTTGAGAGGCTACAAGGCTGTTAGGAGCACTTCCCTTATTTATTCCTCATCGCGCAATTTGATTCTTTTGAGGCTTGTGCCTTTATTTCTTTCCTATTCAATCTTATGCGACGTGAAGCGCTTGTTATAGATTAGGAATCGAGGAATGGACATAGTACTACGAATGTGGTGCATGATGTTTCTACTTGCGTATTTGATTGGACTATTATTGTCGCCTTGCAGAAGGCTGCTCTGCCATTTCAGCTCAGTATCAGTATTCCCCAAGGTATTGGAAGTTGGCATTGATTGTGATGACGAATTCGTGTGTTGTTGTCGTGCAGTGTATGTGTAATGGAAGGGTGCTTGACTATGCGTCGAAGCAGTGAATAACTTTAAAGGAGGTTTACTCAGTGCATGATTTAGAGATTCAGTATTTTATTTCCGACGGAGGAAAAGCAATCGGCCTACGAATGCTAAGACTTGGGTCGATGGAGTAACGAGACTTGGTATTTCCGAGCGTGGTAGAATTTTCATCAGTAATGTGGTGTTGTTGCCCTTGATTGGATGTGTTGAGTTCTTCGGTGTTATGGTCTTCATCAATTTGCATCCGGGGGAGGGTAGTATGAGATAGTGCCAAAGAAGCGATTGCCAGAGATAGTGGGGTGTGGCAATTTTCAGAAGCAAATAGGTATTTCAAATGCTGACGGCTAGAGGAAGATGATCTTCGGAGAGGTTTAAAGTTGATAGCGATCTATTAGTTCAGGTGCCATAGAGATAGATTGGACTTAAGTCAACAAGTGGGCGGTGAAGGATGAGGAAGGACATGTGGGAAATGTCATGCGGTGGTTAAATTTATAGGAGGACAAGGAGAAGTAGGAGCCGAATAGTTTCTTAAAGGATGATTTGGACCAAAGTGGGAGAGTGGCGGAGTAGCATATGGGTCCTGTGGTAGGATGATTACACGCCTTGAGAAAATTATAGAGAGATTTGGGATTCATGGTGGACAGTGACTAGGTCTACGGACTTAAATTGGAATATTGGCTATTATACGAGAGAAATTGAATACGACAGGATGGAGTTGCTCGATATGAAGAAGGATACAACATGACTTTGGATTCGAATGTGTCGTTTCACCTTTAGTTGATTTCAATGGGGAGTGAACGGATTTGTACAACTGGTGAATGGGCACGGACCCAGGATGGTTTATTGGTTTCATAGTGAATGTGCTCAGTGCAACATCGTTGGAAGGTTTCGAGGAATTTGGTAGGTTGATGGTGCGATGTCATGTCAGAGAGGAAGAATGAACCTTGGTGGTTTCCAGAGTTAGGCAATGGTAGCTTCGAGCAAAGTGGGAGAGGCCCACCGCCTACAATTGGATTGCATGGTTATCTACTTGTGAGGTTTCTAGTCATTGGTGTATTAGTGGGTTATTACGACTAAGAGAAAGGAAACATCAGTGGTGATTTGAGCAAAGGATTGAGGAATGTGTGTTATATTGAGCCTTATATGTTCATGTGCTAGCAGAGCCTTGGAGTTGATTATATTCGGGACCAAGTCAAAGTGGGTGACTCTCAGCAACGGTCCTAGTGAATTCAAAAGTTAAAATGTGGTGCCTAAGGATTCCAAGCCCACAATATGGTTAAGAATCGAGCTTTTGCAGCGGATTATGAAAAAGGGGCTTGGAGTATTCTATGTTATCTTCGGCTTGCAGTGTAGCATTTGGAGGAATAAGGGAAAATGACTTCGGATCCATAGATGAATTTTCAGAATGGGTGTACCAGTTGAGGATGTGAATATGCGCGCAAGGAGGGTATGAGATGGTTTGTGGGATTTGAGACAACATGATCTCATTATATAAGGTCACTCAAGATGAGTGCAAATTTGGGTTCGCGATGTTTTGAATGAAGCTATTATTATTCCTAAGGCAAGTCTAGAGAAAATTAGAAGAAGTTGGATCGGTTAGCAATGGTTGTATTGGCATGATGGTGGCAATGATCAGTTTCTTCAGTGTGATGAGTTACACATGTGCTTTGTGGTGGTACGTGCGAGGCTTGACGGCCGCCGTAATTGATTTTATTTAGAGGCATTCGAGTATTATGGCATGTTATGTGTAGGTGGATCCCGGAAGAGTTATGGTGGTTTAGACCACTACTTGAGGTCGGTATTTTATATATACTGAAGTGTTTACCCTATTAGTGGTTCAGGAGTTATGATGCAATTCTTGTACTCTTGCGTATTGGCATGATTAGGTGCAGTGGGTAGCATGGGGATTGGAAGTTTAAGATTAAGGTTGTGCTTCAGTGTTGAAAAGAATATCACGAGCTCGGGTGAGCAAGAAAGAATTCAGATGGTTAAAGTAAGCTGGTATTGTCTTTAGCGTCACTTGAGATTGGTGTCCTGTGTAAGAGGCCTTGCGTACTGATTACAGATTCTTGATTTGCTTTACAGCATTAGTGTGGTTGATGGTATGGATGTGCATACATGTTACCTGGTCCGGAAGGTCGTGGGCGCGCACCTCACAAGAAGATTGTATAAGTGTGACATATAGTCACTTAACTGATTAAAGATTTAAGACCAAGTATGGAGATTATAGTACTATCATTAATGTGAGGGATTAGGCCTGGAAGGCGCTCTATTTATTGGCTTGCGGACTGTGGATGTTTGTGTCATGGGAGAATGGGAAGTGTGGACCCTTGAAAGGTTATTAGCCCTGTGTGGTACGGTCAGAATCAGCTCGAGGTGGGTTATGAGGTGGTGTCACGCCCCGAACTCCCACCATCGGGCCGTGATGGCGTCTAACGTTGAACCCGCTAGACAAGCCAACGTGTATGGATAAACTAGCATATTAACATCAATTTAATAGGATAAACTAAACGGTTCACAATTTAACAGCAGAAATACTATGGTTTCAAGCTAAATAAGGACAACATAATACAACAATGCGTAAATTTTCCCAAAACCCAGAGTCACAAACTCACAAACTGTCTAAAAGAGTGCTAAATACAAGTCTGGAAGGAAATACATGTCTACCTCTGAAGCTAGAGGAAAAATAAGACAGAATCAAAGACAAAAGGGATGGAAGAGACGCCAAGGCCCACGAACGCCAGCGGGTATACCTTGAAGCCTCTATGATAAGCTGGAAGACACTCCCACTAATGATGTCCTCTGGGTCCGGCTGCGTAATCTGCACAACATAAAGAAGTGCAGGTGTAGCATCAGTACAACCGACCCCATGTACTGAGCAAGTGCCGAGCCTAACCTCGGCAAAGTAGTGACGAGGCTAAGACACGACAACAAAGTGTACCTGTGCAGTTCAATAATATAGCAGAAACTAAACAAGAATACAATTAAGGGGAAAACATGTTGGGGGTAAGAGATAGAAAATACTGAAATGACAGAAACGAAGCAAAAGTCCGAAATATCTGAAAATAATAATGGGAAATGACAACACAGATTAAACAGTGAAGGATGCGGCACGTCATGTCCCATCGTGCATAATAACAATGTAAAACACGGCACGGAATGTCCCCTTGTGCATAATCAATATAAACACGGCAAGGAATGTCCCCTCGTGCATAATCAATGTAAAACACGGCACGGAATGTCCCCTCATGCATAATAACAATATAAACATGGCACAGAATGTCCCCTCGTGCATAATAACAATATAAACATGGCACGGAATGTCCCCTCATGCATAATAACAATATAAACATGGCACGGCATCACCCTTCGTGCTTTAACACTCTTCCTCACCCAAATAGCAATCACAAACCAGGGCAAGGAAATAAACAGAGTAAAAAAAAGGAAATCCCGGCAAGGGAACATCAATTAAACAATTAAATCTCGGCAAGGGAACATCAATTAAACAATTAAATCCCGGCAAGAGAAAAATAACAGTAATCTCAACATTCCAATAAGGGAGACAAAAGCAAAGGCAACAATGACCCGGCAAGGGTATATTTTAGTAGCTATTTCTCTTTCTTTCACTTCATTTCATAATTTATTCTATTACTTGAGCCAATGCTCCAAAGGATACAATTATCTCATATACCTTCATCATTCGTATTACAATCTGAGCCAATGCACCAAATGATACAATTATCTCATATATATTCATCATTCGTATTACAATTTGAGCCAATGCTCCAACAGAGTTTAAAGATTACAATTCCCTTCACATACTCTTCACAACATATAGAAATCATCAATTAAGCATGGAAATTACCACAAAATCATAATATTCACAATATAAGGACTCACGGTCATGCTAGACACCAATGTATAGATACTCGTCACCATGCCTATACATCGTATTTGACAATTCGCAAGTAGAAAATTATACTCAACTCTTATTCCCTCAAGCTAAGGTTAGACCAAACACTTACCTCGGGTCCGAAGTATAGCAATCAACCCAAAACCACACGTTTGCCACGAGAATCCGACTCCTAATGGCCCAACTCTATTCAAATAAATTTCATACCGTAAATAACATCTCATGCAACTGATTCTACTATTCAATTCAAGGTTACGCCGCGAAATTACGTAAAATGACCAAAATGCCCTCAGGCCAGCCTCTCGGAATCGGGTAAATTTTACATTTTCAGAACCCTCGTACTCTCACGAGTCTAGTCATATAAGAATATCTCAAATCAAAGGCCAATCACTCACTCAAATCCCAATTTTAGAAAAAACCCAAGTTCTACCCCAAACACCAAATTTTCACCCATGGAAATCTTTGATTTTAAGTTGAAAACATGTTAAATGATGTTAATGATTGAAAGAATTGAGTAAAAAACAACTTACAAATAATTTGGAAGAAGTCTTGTTCTTGGAAAAATCGCCTAAGAGTGTTTGAGTTTGAGAAAATATGAAATGTGAAGTGAAAATTTTGGTTTTGTACAGCGCAGGCTACTAGTTGGCATGGGAATTGCGAACAGGGGTTCGCAATTGTGAACCCTTCAGACATTCCCAGCCTTCGCATTTGCAAACTTCATGGTCGCATTTGCGATCAGGCCTGCCCAAGTCAATCTTCGCATTTGCAAACCTTTTGGTCGCATTTGCGAACAGGCCTGCCCAGCTATACCTTCGCATTTCCGAACCTCCTGGTCGCATTTGCGATCCCTGGCCAGCAAGGGCACCTTCGCATTTGCGATGCTGGCTTCACAAATGCGAAGCCTGCAGATCCGCTGCACCAGCAAATTTCCAAGTTCAAAAATGCAATCTGTGGCCTATCCAAAACTCACCCGAGCCCTCGGGGCTCCAAACCAAATACACAAACTACCTCAAAAACATCCTCTGAACTTATCCGTGCGATAAAATTGCCAAAATAACATCATATACATCGAATTAACCTCAAAATCCATGAATTTTATCAAACTTCATAAAACATCAAATTTTCCATTTTAAGTCTGAAACACGTCAAACGAAATCCGTTTTCAACCAAACTTTACAGAAAGGACTTAAACCATATATAAGACATGTACCTGGTGCCGGAACCAAAATACGGGCGCGATACCATCACTTTCTAATCAGATTTCATTTTCAATTTTCTTAAATATTTTCAGAAAATAATTTTACTCAAAAATTCATTTCTCGGGCTTGGGACCTCGGAATTCGATTCCGAGCATACGCCCAAGTCCCATATTTTCCTACAGACCCTCCGGGACACTCAAATCACGAGTCCGGGTCCGTTCACCCAAAATGTTGACCAAAGTCAAATTTATTCATGTTAATATTAAATCTTAGCATATTTCACAGAATTTCATATTTAAGCTGTCCGGCTACGCGCACACACAAATCGCAGCAACTACAAATGAGATTTTCAAGGCCTCGGGAGTACGGAATGGCGTAATAAAACAGGTGATGACCCCTTGGGTCGTCACATTCTCCACCTCTAAAACAACCGTTCGTCCTCGAACGGACAGAAGAAGGAAGTACCTGAGTCGGGAAATAAATGAGGGTAACGGCTCCGCATATCGGACTCGGACTCCCAGGTCGATGCCTCAGGAGGTTGTCCTCTCCACTGAACACGAACAGAAGGGAAACTCTTGGATCTCAACTGACGAATCTGCCGATCTAGAATAGCTACCGGCTCCTCCTCATAAGCTAAGTCCTTGTCCAACTGGACAGTACTGAGATCTAACACGTGGGTTGGATCGTCGTGATACCTCCGAAGCATGGACACATGAAAAACTGGGTGTACGGCTGATAAGCTAGGTGGCAATGAAAGTCTACAAGCCACCTCTCCCACTCTATCAAGAATCTCAAACGGACCAATGAACCTAGGGCTAAGCTTTCCCTTCTTCCCAAATCTCATCACGCCCTTCATAGGCGACACTCGGAGCAATACTCGCTCACCAACCATGAAAGCCACATCTCGAACCTTACGATCTGCATAACTCTTTTTCCTGGACTGAGTTGTACGAAGCCTATCCTGAATGATCCTGACCTTGTCCAAGGCCTCATGAACCAAATCTGTACTCAACAACCGAGCCTCTCCCGGCTCAAACCATCCAACCGGAGATCGACATCGCCTACCATATAAGGCCTCATAAGGAGCCATCTGGATACTCGACTGGTAGCTGTTGTTGTAGGCAAACTCTGCTTAAGGCAAGAACTGATCCCATGATCCTCCAAAGTCAATAACACAAGCTCGAAGCATATCCTCCAATATCTGAATAGTCCGCTCGGACTGTCCATCCGTCTGACGATGAAATGTTGTACTCAACTCCACCTGGGTGCCTAACTCTCATTGAACTGCTCTCCATAAACACGAGGTAAATTGCGCGCGCCGGTCCAAAATGATAGATACCGGCACACCATGAAGGCGAACAATCTCCCGGATATAGATCTCAGCTAACCTCTCGGATGAATGGAGACTGCCACAGGGATGAAATGCGTTGACTTGGTCAGCCTATCAACAATGACCCAAAGTGCATCGAACTTCTTCCGGGTCAAGTCCAGTAACGAAATCCATAGTGATCCTCTCCCACTTCCACTCGGGAAGCTCAATCCTCTGAAATAAACCACCAGGCCTCTGATGCTCATACTTAACCTGTTGACAATTCAAACATCGCGCCACATATGCCACAATATCCTTCTTCATTCTACGCCACCAATAATGTTGCCACAAATCCTGATACATCTTCGCGGCGCCCGGATGAATAGAGTACCGGGAGCTACGGCCTCCTCTAAAATCAACTCTCGAATCCCATCAACATTGGGCTCAAAGACTCGCCCCTACAATCTCAAAACACCATCATCATCTAAGGTCACCTGCTTGGCACCTCCGCCCTGCACCGTGTCTCTAAGGACAGACAAATAGGGATCATCAAATTGCCGATCACGGATACGCTCCAAAAATGAAGAACGAGCGACCGTACAAGCCAACACTCGACTAGGCTCAGAAATATCCAACCTCACAAACTGATTGGCCAAAGCCTGAATATCCAAGGCAAACGGTCTCTGACTGACCGAAATAAAAGCAAGACTACCTATGCTAGTTGAATTCATACTCAAAGCATCGGCCACCACATTGCCCTTCCCCGGGTGATATAAGATGGTAATATCATAATCTTTCAACAACTCCAACCACCTTCTCTACCTCAAATTCAACTCATNATTCAACTCCTTTTGCTTGAACAAGTACTGAAGACTCTTATGATCCGTGAACACCTCACACGCCACGCCATACAGATAGTGCCTCCAAATCTTCAATGCGTGGACAATGGCTGCCAACTCCAAATCATGCACTGGATAGTTCTTCTCATTAATCTTTAACTGCCTCGAAGCATAAGCAATGACCTTGCCATCCTGCATCAACACTGCACCAAGCCCAATACGGGAAGCATCACAATAGACTGTATAAGGCCCTGAACCTGTGGGCAAAACCAATACCGGTGCCGTAGTCAGAGCTGTCTTGAGCCTCTAAAAGCTTGCCTCACACTCGTCTGACCATCTGAACTGGGCACCCTTCTGATTCAACCTGGTCATCGAGGCTGCAATAGATGAGAACCCCTCCACGAACCGACGATAGTAGCCTGCCAATCCCAAGAAACTCTGAATCTCTGTAGCTGATGCTGGTCTAGGCCAGTTCTTGACTGCCTTAATCTTCTTCGAGTCAACCTGAATCCCCTCTGCTGATACGACATGACCCAGGAATGCAACTGAACTCAACCAGAACTCACACTTCGAAAACTTTGCATAAAGCTGACTATCCTTCAGAGTCTGAAGAACCACTCTGAGATTTTGCTCGTGCTCCTCCTGACTGCGGGAGTATATCAATATATCACCAATGAAGACTATCACGAACGAGTCCAAATAAGGTCTGAACACTCGGTACATCAAGTCCATAAAAGCTGCTGGGGCATTTGTCAACCCAAACGACATGACTAAAAACTCGTAATGACCGTACCGAGTGCGGAAGGCTGTCTTAGGGACATCGGATGCCCTAATCCTCAACTGATGGTAGCCAGATCTCAAGTCTATCTTTGAAAATACCTTGGCACCCTGAAGCTGATCGAACAAATCATCAATCCTCGGCAGTGGATACTTATTCTTGATTGTAACCTTGTTCAATTGCCGGTAATCAATGCACATCCTCATCGAACCATCCTTTTTCTTCACAAACAATACTGGAGCACCCCAAGGAGAAACACTAGGTCTAATGAAATCCTTCCCAAGAAAATCCTGCAACTGTTCCTTCAACTCTTTCAACTCTGGCGGGGCCATGCGATATGGCGGAATATAAATGGGTTGGGTGCCCGGAGCCAGATCAATGCAGAAATCAATGTCCCTGTCGGATGGCATCCCCAGCAGGTCTGAAGAGAAGACCTCAGGAAACTCACGAACCACGGGTACCGAATCAATAGAGGGAACCTCAACACTGGAATCGCGCACATAAGCCAAATAAGCCAACCACCCCTACTCGACCATATGTCGAGCCTTCACGTACGAAATAACACTGCGGGTAGAATGACCAGGAGTTCCTTTCCACTCCAAGTGTGGCAAATCCGGTAAGGCTAAGGCCACTGTCTTGGCATGACAGTCCAGAATAGCATGATAGGGGGATAACCAATTCATCCCTAATATAAGATCAAAGTCGACCATACCTAAAAGCAACAAATCAACACGGGTCTCAAGACCCCCAATTACCACAATACAAGAACGATGGACTTGATCGACCATGATAGAATCACCTACTGGTGTAGATACATAAACAGGAATACTCAGTGGATCACTAGTCATGACCAGATATGGTGCAAAATAAGAGGATACATACGAATACGTAGACCCTGGATCAAATAGCACTGAAGCATCTATGTCACAAACCCGAATAGTACCTGTAATGACTGCATCTGAAGACTCAGCCTCTGGCCTAGCTGGAAGAGCATAACATCGGGGCTGGGCCCCACCACCCTGAACCACATCTCTGGGACGGACGGCGACTGGCTGGACTCCACCTCTAGCGGCCTGAGCTCCACCTCTACGACCTCTACCTCCACCTCTACCCCCACCTTTAGCTGGCTGTGGAACACCGGGTGCCTGTACCATGGCACGAGAACCCTGATGCTGAGACCCACCAGAACCTCAGGGAAAAACCTGGAAATGTGCCCCAAACCACCGCAAGTATAACAAGGCCTCTGCTGATGTGACTGCTGAATCTGGAACTGGCCTTGTCGACCCTGATAACCACCCTGGAAATTCTGAAGTCGCGGTGCACCGATAGGTGCTGGTGGCGAACTGTAAGGCTGCTGATCGGAATAGTGCGTCTGATAACCACGACCACCTGAAGTACCATGGGAAACCTGGAGAGCTGACTGAAAAGGTCTGGGAGGATGACCTCTGCCTGAAGAATCCCTGCCCCCAGATGGGGCTCCACTGAAACGACCGAAATTACGGAGCTTCTTGTCAGCCCCCTGACCACCACCCTGCGACAAAATCATTTCAATCCTCCTGGCCACATTGGCCGCATCTTGGAACGATATATCTGTACCTGACTCTCTAGCCATCTGAAGTCTGATAGGCCGGGCCAATCCCTCGATAAACCTCCGAACCCTCTCCCGATCAGTGGGAAGTATCATAAGAGCATGTCGGGCTAGAGTGATGAACCTAGTCTCATACTGAGTGACGGACATGGATCCCTGCTAGAGACGCTCAAATTGCCTCCGAAGGTCCTCTCTTTGAGTAATGGAAAGGAACTTCCCCAAAAATACCTCTGAGAACTGAGTCCAAGTCAAAGGTGTAGATCCAGCTTGTCTGTCTAAGCAATAGTCTCTCCACCAACTCTTGGCTGCGCCAGATAATCGAAAAGTAGCAAAGTCAACCCCGTTCGACTCCACTATGCCCATATTCCGAAGAACCTCATGGAAGCTGTCCAAATAATCCTGGGGGTCCTCTGATGGTGAACCAGTAAAAGTAGCAGTGAATAACTTTGTGAACATGTCCAGTCTCCACAAAGCATCTGCTGACATAGGTGCTCCCTCTGCTACCGGCGCTGCAATACCCATCTGAGCTACTCTGGCTGGCTGAGGTACCGGAGTCTGAAACTGTGGAGCTAGTTGCTCTGGTATCAACTTGTCACGCCCCGAACTCCCACCATCGGGCCTTGATGGCGTCTAACATTGAACCCGCTAGACAAGCCAACGTGTATGGATAAACTAGCATATTAACATCAATTTAATAGGATAAACTAAACGTTCACAATTTAACAGCGGAAATAATATGGTTTCAAGCTAAATAAGGACAACATAATACAACAATGCGTAAATTTTCCCAAAACCTGGAGTCACAAACTCACGAACTGTCTATAAGAGTGCTAAATACAAGTCTAGAACGAAATACATGTCTGCATCTGAAGCTAGAGGAAAANCGATGTCCACTGGGTCCGGCTGCGTAATCTGCACAACATAAAGAAGTGCAGGTGTAGCATCAGTACAACCGACCCCATGTACTGAGTAAGTGCCGAGCCTAACCTCGACGAAGAAATGACGAGGCTAAGACATGACAACAAAGTGTACCTATGCAGTTCAATAATATAGCAGAAACTAAACAAGAATACAATTACAGGGAAAACATGCTGGGGGTAAGAGATAGCAAATACTGAAATGACAGAAACGAAGCAACAGCCCGAAATATCTGAAAATAATAAGGGGAAATGATAACACAGATTAAACAGTGAAGGATGCGGCACGGCATGTCCCATCGTGCATAATAACAATGTAAAACACGGCACGGAATGTCCCTCGTGCATAATAAATACAAACATGGCACGGAATGTCCCCTCGTGCATAATCAATGTAAAACATGGCACGGAATGTCCCCTCGTGCATAATAACAATATAAACATGGCATGGAATGTCCCCTCGTGCATAATAACAATATAAACATGGCATGGAATGTCCCCTCGTCCATAATAACAATATAAACATGGCACGGAATGTCCCATCGTGCATAATAACAATATAAACATGGCACGGAATGTCCCCTCATGCATAATAACAACATAAACATGGCACGGCATCACCCTTCGTGCTTTAACACTCTTCCTCACCCAAACAGCAATCACAAACCAGGGCAAGGAAATAAACAGAGTAAAAATAGAAATCCCGGCAAGGGAACATCAATTAAACAATTAAATCCCGGCAAGGGAACAATAACAGTAATCTCAACATCCCAATAAGGGAGACAATATCAAAGGCAACAATGACCCGGCAAGGGTATATTTTAGTAGCTCTTTCTCTTTCTTTCACTTCATTTCATAATTTATTCTATTACTTGAGCCAATGCTCCAAAGGATACAATTATCTTATATACCTTCATCATTCGTATTACAATCTGAGCCAATGCTCCAAAGGATACAATTATCTCATATATCTTCATCATTCGTATTACAATCTGAGCTAATGCTCCAACAGAGTCTAAAGATTACAATTCCCTTCACATACTCTTCACAACATATAGAAATCATCAATTAAGCATGGAAATTACCACAAAATCATAATATTCACAATATAAGGACTCACGCTCATGCTGTACACCAATGTATAGATACTCGTCACCATGCATATACATCGCATTTGACAATTAGCAACAAATTATATCAACTCATATTCCCTCAAGCTAAGGTTAGACCAAACACTTACCTCGGGTCTGAAGTATAGCAATCAACCCGAAACCACACGTTTTCTACGAGAATCCGACTCCAAATGACCCAACTCTATTCAAATAAATTTCATATCCTAAATAACATCTCATGCAACTGATTCTACTATTCAATTCAAGGTTACACCGCGAAATTACGTAAAATGACCAAAATGCCCCTCAGGACAGCCTCTCGGAATCGGGTAAATTTTACATTTTTAGAACCCTCGTACTCTCATGAGTCTATCTTTATAAGAATCTCTCAAATAGGTGTCCAATCACCTACTCAAATCCCAATTTTAGAAAAACCCAAGTTCTACCCCAAACACCCAATTTTCACCCATGGAAATCTTTGATTTCAAGTTGAAAACATGTTAAATAATGTTAATGATTGAAAGAATTGAGTAAAAACCAACTTACAAATGATTTGGAAGAAGTCTTGTTCTTGGAAAAATCGCCTAAGAGTGTTTGAGTTTGAGAAAATATGAAATATGAAGTGAAAAATTCGGTTTTGTACAGCACAGGCTACTGGTTGGCATGGGAAGTGCGAACAGGGGTTCGCACTTGCGAACAGGTCAGATATTCCCAGCCTTCGCAATTGCGAACCTCATGGTCGCATTTGCGATCAGGCCTGCCCAGGTCAATCTTCGTATTTGCGAACCTTTTGGTCGCATTTGCGAACCTTTTGGTCGCATTTGCGAACAGGCCTGCCCAGCTATACCTTCGCATTTGCGAACCTCCTGGTCGCATTTGCGATCCCTGGCCAGCAAGGGCATCTCGCATTTGTGATGAATAGCTCGCATTTGCGATGCTGGCTTCGCATATGCGAAGCCTGCAGATCAGTCGCACCAGCAAATTTCCAAGTTCAAAAATGCAATCCGTGGCCTATCCAAAACTCACCCGAGCCCTCGGGGCTCCAAACCAAATACACACACTACCTCAAAAACATCCTATGAACTTATCCGTGCAATCAAATCGCCAAAATAACATCATATACATCGAATTAACCTCAAAATCCATGAATTTTATCAAACTTCATAAAACATCAAATTTTCCATTTTAAGTCCGAAACACGTCAAATGAAATCCGTTTTCAACCAAACTTTACAGAAAGGACTTAAACCATATATAAGACCTGTACCGGGCGCCGGAATCAAAATACAGGCCCGATACCATCACTTTCTAATCAGATTTCATTTTCAATTTCCTTAAATATTTTCAGAAAACAATTTTACTCAAAAATTCATTTCTCGGGCTTGGGACCTCAGAATTTGATTCCGGGCATACGCCCAAGTCCCATATTTTCCTACGGACCCTCTGGGGCCGTCAAATCAAGGATCGGGGGTCGTTCACCCAAAATATTGATCGATGTCCAATTTATTCATGTTAACATTAAATCTTAGCATATTTCACATAATCATATTTAAGCTGTCCGGTTATGCGCCCGGACTGTGCACATAAATCGAGACAACTACAAATGAGATTTTCAAGGCCTCGGGAGTACGGAATGGGGTAAAAAAATAGGTGATGACCCCTTGGGTCGTCACAGGTGGTTTGATTATTCGCACTCGTATTGAGACCTCTGTGTAATATGTGGTGTTGTGAGAGCGGGACGGCTCTCAATATACAGGTCATTTATCGCACCGTAGTTGTGCTTGAGTTTCGTAGCATATGGTGCTATCTATCTCCCCGGGATTTGTATTATGCCCTTAGAGTGCTTGTGGTCGATATTCAAGTATTTCGTAGTTATGAGCATTTTAGTTCGGTGATATTTTCTTATAGATTATTATGTATGGATCGTGTGGCACGCCGCTTCGGGTATGTTGTTTGGTATGGATGGCTCGCCGCCACGGGTATCATGGTTGGATCGGGTTGCACGCCACAACAGTGTAATGTTGAATACAGTTTCCCCTATATATTATTGGGTGTTTTTCTTCTCATTTTCTGAGATTAGGTGCCATCACGATACCCCAACGGAGGGGAAATTGGGTCGTAACAGGGTCGAGGACCAAGCCTCGATTGTATATGTAAGCTTTCACTTTTCTTTAAGTATTTTAATTTACTTTTATATAAATTTTGAAATATTAATTCAATTTAAATTTTCGTATAGGGTCGATACCAAACTAAGGTGGAGGAATTCATCCGCACTCAGCCAGCTGGTGAATCGGCCGAGCCAACCCAACCTTCGGACGAGGATGCTGAAAGAATATGGATGGAGTTTGATGGCGGTCCAAAATGGGGGAAGGTATACGGGCTTCCTACTAAAAAGTTCAATCGCTATAAGTGTGGAATGCAAGGAATAGGGACGTCCTCGCAAGGCGAGCAACTTAATGGGGAGAGCATCTCCGCTATGCGGGAGACTGTGACAAAGCTCACATCCGAGCTAGAAGCGGCCAAGGAAAGAGAAAGGGTTAGAGATGCTCAATTCCTTGGCATGCAAGCTCATATCAGAACTCTCCTATCTACTGGAGCTTTCCCGTTGCCCCAGTCTCGTGAGTCATCGCCAGAGGCTCGACCTGCACGTGAGCGTTCCTCCCGTCCTCCCCGTGATCGTTCCTCCCATCCTCCCCGTGGTCGTTCTTCCCGTCCTACACAAGACCCTTCTCTATATCGTCTTGTAGATGAAAACTCATCAGACGGTGATGATGATGTTGTACAAAACACTCCTTGACTTTTATATACTTTGAACTAGACAAATAGAACCAATTTTGAACTAGTTGTAATAAGTTTTAACTTGGTTTTGTATTTTTTAGTTCAATTGAACTTTAATTTGTTAGTTTTAATGTATTTATTGATTGTTGTTGTTATTGTTGTTGTTGTTGTGTTGTTGTTGTTATTATATTATGTTGCTATTAGGGATTTTGGTGTGCTGGCAGGTGGTGTAGCTACCAAAACAGGCATTTTATGTCAAAGTTAAAACCCAGAAAATCGACCAAAGTTGGCCGGTTTCTAATTAAAAAAATTATTTTTCTGCACATTAACGACCAAGGTTGGTAGGTTAAAATTTAAAAAAAATTAAAAATATACAATTACCGACCAAAGTTGGTCGGTTAATGAACAAGGAATACCCATAATTCAAATTTACGGACCAACTTTGGTCGGTATTGTTAAATTTTAATTTTTTTAAAAATATATATATTTTCATTTACCGACCAACTTTGGTCGGTATTTTTTAAAATTTAATAATTAATAATTTAAATACACCGACCAACTTTGGTCGGTAAAATTAAATTATTAAAATATTTTACCGACCAAAGTTGGTCGGTAAGTACTTTAAATTCTTCGGATGGTCGTTTTTACATACCGACCAAGGTATGTTAAAACGACCACCAAAATAGCGATCAAGTGTGTTTGGACGCGTTTTGGTCGGTAATTGGTCATAACCAACCAATGTTGGTCGGTTTTTCTGGTCGGTATTTACCGGATTTCTAGTAGTGTGAAGACTGATCCAAGATTTGAGAAAATCTTTCAATTAAATGAATAGATGAGATGTAAATAAAGGAGAAAGGGACAACCACACTAATAAAAATTTTAAAGCACTCAATAAAGCAGATGTATAATTTTTATCTTTTATTTCATGTTCCCTTGTGATTTTGAACAAACAAATGTTAATTATTATGGTTAAGGTTATGACACCTTAAACTTTATTATTACCAACTTGTTATACTAACCACATTCGTCGTTTAAGCAGAAAACATTATATTTCTGGGTGACGAAAGAAGTAATGATTTGTCACTACCTGATACACAGCTAATGAATTACGTATAATCTTTTTTACCTTTTTTGAGTTGGTCAGCCAATGTGTTACACTGCTTCAGCATATTGTTTCATTTCTTTCACCAAGATCTTTGCAGCAACTCCTCTATCTCTGCTATTGCAGCCTCTTCATCTTCATCCTCATCGTAATCAAAGATGCTATCATCGTCAACTTCTGCTCCTGCTCCATCATCAGACCCTACATTGAACATGATCATCCAATAGTACATCAATGAGTATAGTTTTTGACATACAAGATTTTAAGCACAGACCTGAACATGCAGTCTCCACATATGAATCCTCAAACAATTTCTCATTCAAAATTGACCTCACGGCTATATCTGAATTGTCGCAGAGTATATAGTAATCAGAGTGAGAAAGGTAGTAATGATGAGCCGCTATCTGATATGAAGGCATAAAGACTTCCATGACACATTCTTCGGATTGATAATCACTAATTGGATTATGTCTCATTGCAAGCTCTCTTGCTTCACTAGTAGATGCTAAGGACTGGTCCAATTCTTGCTTGTCATATGCAAGTGTAACTCCAAGATCTTTCATCTTAAAAGTTTTACTCCAACAAGGCAATGAAACATTAATCTCATCACCAGTTTGTAAATATTTCCCAAACTTCCAGTGGCACAAAAATGTCAACCTGTTGTTCTCTCCTGGAATGCCAATGAATGATGGGGCATAAATCCACTTGAGACCCTTTGTAATGTTTTGAACCTTGATGTTAAATGTATGCGCGTCCCCGAATTTATTGTCACCAAAATAGCGAAATTTACGAGGACTAGAACGTGCATAGACAACGCAAATGTGCAGTCCTGTTATCTTGATATTAGGAAGTGAATCGACATTCAGGGTCAACAACCTCTGTTCACTCTTGTTGCTGAACCAGCTTGGAACCTCATTTCCTGGAAAATAAGTACTGAAGATGCCAAATTCATAGAGTCCCTGATGCCCAAAAAAAAGAAGAAAAAATGCTTTAAATTGGATTTGCTCTACAAGTAGAGAACTTTACTCTGAGAAACAAAACTTACTTGCTGTACTGAATATGTCCTTTTTGTGTTAGTGAACCTACTAAATATTTCCACCACTGTATCTTGTCTGTTATCCAGCTTGAGAAGTCTTAGAGCATTCAATATTTCCACTTCAAAATGATCAATGGGCTTTAGCTTGAAAAGTCCTGAAATCTCACTTAAATTCTCACTTTCCAAGACATCTAAAAAGAGAGTTGACATTAGGTTGGGTAGATTTGTAATTATTTCCAGTGAAGAGCATCTAACTGCCTTCAACTTAACAAGGCTCGGCGGAAGCTCTGGCAGAGATTGGAGGCTCAGACATCCATCTAACCAAAGGTCTTGGAGCAAACAAAGATTCTTTATACTCTGAGGCAGGTTATAAATCAGATTTTCACTTAGATTCAAGAAGCATAGTGAGGGAAGGTTATTGAGTCCATATGATAGGGCATCGTCTGTTAAGTTGCATTTAGCAAGACTTAAGCTGACGAGCGAACTTGATAAAGAAGAGAAGGAAAACTGGCTAGAGTCTGGGCATCTTCTTAGCTTTGATGACCAAGTTTGCCAGAGGGACCTCCATGATTTCTCATTACCACCAACAGGCCCCGGCTGACCAAAATTCATGCCATTAGCCTGTAGAGCTTTCAAAGATTCTAGCTTGCCTAGCTCTATTGCTGATGTAACTAGTCTAGAACATCCAGAGATAGTAAGTTTTTCTAAGGATTTGAGCTTACAAAAGCTTCCAGGTAGCTTCCTCAGATTCTTGCAGTCTCTTAAGTTCAGATATACCAGTCGGCCAAGGACTCCAATTGATTCATGAATCTTGACCAACTTAATGCAGTCTTTGAGGATCAAAGTTTTTAGATTGGGAAGTCCAGAAAAATCAGGAGTTCTTTGTAGGAAATGGGAATGACTAAAGTTGAGGATTTTTAATGATCTGAGAATCTGCAACATGAAGAGGTAAAAGTTAAGTCTGATTCAAAAGACAAAAAGGGAACACATTTATAACATACCTTGATTCTCTCCCAGGTTCTTTCCAAACAACTGTTTTTCATTTCAAGGGCAACCAGACTCTCTAGAGGGAGATCTTCAGGAATGGTCTTCATGTGAAATCCAGACCAACACAGTAATCTTAGATTTTTTGGAAACAAACTATAGAATCCAGTGAATCTTACATAACTAAGCTGGAGAATCCTCAGCTTCTGCATTCTGGAAAATGCATCAGCTTCAAATTCTTCACAGTTTGAACCCTCTGTCTTTGCATCATTACAATGCTCCCAATGTTTACGGCGTTTCCTTGAATAGCCATGACCTAACAGACCAGTATCTTCATTGAGGAAATATGATCTGACAGATTTGACTACTTTGGACAACTTTGTGGACATTTCCTTGTCAAGAACTAGGCATTCAATTTTTTCAGTTCCCTGACAGAAAAACAACAATTGTTTATTCATTAGCGACGATTATAATGCTTACAACACACCAAAGAGTAAAAGAGTCTTACAGTTTTTTCACTCAAGATATTGAAGGAATCTCTGTATCTCCAAACTCTGCTTCTCTTCCAAGGCTTCCAAGGAGACTCCATACGAATAATTTCTCTTCCCATATCTTGAATCAATGAATGCACTTTCAGCTTATCCTTTTCCATTTCGATCAGACATCTATCTGAAAGAATCTCAAGTCCTACTACTGAGAAAAAACCACATCCATCAAGTATTGTAACTGCATAATCTTCATCCTTTCCAACATAGAAACAGACAATATCGAGGAATAGATTCTGTACATCATCATCTGGCAGTAAATCATAGCTGATTCTGAGTTTTTCCAGGATCTTATTGTCAGGGATTGCCTTTAGTTTCCTTAATGCACATTCCCACACCTCTATACTTCTGTCACAAAGAGAAGAACCTAAAACTTTGAGAGCCAAAGGAATCCCTTTACAATGAAGTATCACATTTTCTGAAAGGTCCTTGTGATCTTCTGAAGGTTGTTCTTTTCCAAAAGCATACCAACTGAAGAGTCGAATTGATTCTTGAGCATTCAATGGCGTGACCTTATACATCTTACATCTGCAGACCTCTCTAGCATCAAATAGGTGCTGATTTCTGGTTGTAATGATAATTTTACTACCCGGATAAAACCATTCTCGCATCCCAAGTACAGCATTTAACTGATCTCTATTGTCCACATCATCAAGAACAAGAAGAATTCTTCTGCAACGGATGGCCTCTTGAATCTTGCTGATTCCTTCATCGACATTGTATATCTTTTCAACCTTCTTCCCCAGTACATTTGAAAGAAGCTGTCTTTGTAGACTTACAAGACCATCAAGTCTTTCTGAAGTTTTATTCACATCAGCAAGAAAGCTGCTGCCATCAAATTTGTCAAAGTTCAGATTGTGAGCAGTCTTGGCAAGTGTAGTTTTACCTATCCCTCCCATCCCATATATAGCCATAATATCAATACTAGTTGATCCATCTTGCAACCAGAGATTGATGTCTCTAACTCGAGAATCTAGTCCAACTGGATGGAGAGCAACACTTAAAACTGCGCGATTTAGTTTTCCTGCAACCACCTTCACAATCTCTTGAATAAACTTGGACTCACACCTGAAAATTGGATTGTATTTAATACCATCTAAAGTCAGGAATAAAGCACATGCTCTGCAATGGAACAATTTGAAATCCACTAATATAAAACTGCCTATAAACATCAAGCTAGTAAAAGTTTACCCATCAGATTTATTCTGTAAGACCATTCCTCCCAAATCAGCAACTTCTGTTAGAGCAGCCTTCCATTTCTTCACCTTCTGCAACCATTCCAGTCTCCTTCCTTCGGTCCCAGATTTATATATCTCTTCATACATTAAAAATTGCTGTTCAAAACTCCCTTTTTGTTTCCTGACCTCTGACGGATCCACATCATAAAACACAGGCAGAACGAAACGTCGAAAAGTTCTCTTACTCTCAAGTATAAACACAAGTTCATCAAGGCACCTCTCGGAAGAGGTATACTCTTTAGTGAAGACAACAATGAGAATTCTTGATTCTTGAATTGTTTTCTGCAATTCTTTGCATCCCTTTTCATCTATCTCAAGCTCATCAACCCTGAACGTGCGAATACCAGCATTTGATAAAGCTGAAAGAAGATGATCTCCAAAGGACATGCCTATTTTGGTTGCCAAACTCAGAAATGCATGATAAGCAAACTGAGTCATTTTTCCTTTCTTTTTTTGTTTTGATCAGTCACTGATAAAAGATTGTTTTTTGAGAAGCAACTGTTTAGAAGCATAGAAGAGATAAATAGGCGACTTCCGATATGCAGGCAGTCTAAGAAGGTACATGCATTAGTTTTTACATGTCAAAATCAACAAGGAATATATATATATATATTCTAAAATTTACATAACCTAAGGTCTACAGATCATTAACTAACCTAGTAAATGACAACAAATTGGCAATACATATATGTAGTTATTACTACACAATTTATCTCTTATTTATCGCAAGTAGATTTGGAAAACCCAAGGTAACAAAAATTCGTTTACCTTGAAAATGGTGTTAACAATTATATTTAGTTTTGTGGTTCTAAAAATACGTAATTTGTCTTGATGCTAGTTATTAGATAGGAAATGCTAAGTATGAGCCAGAAGAGTAAGATATGCAAACCAAAATAGTCACAAGGTTGGGCCTCGAGCTCACTGAAACTGGGCCTCGAGGTCGAACGAAGACGCTTAGTTATGAGTTGTCGATGGAGA
The DNA here is from genome assembly GCA_005239525.1 of Nicotiana knightiana. Classification (NCBI taxonomy): domain Eukaryota; kingdom Viridiplantae; phylum Streptophyta; class Magnoliopsida; order Solanales; family Solanaceae; genus Nicotiana; species Nicotiana knightiana. The sequence goes on along the minus strand of ML432441.1, from coordinate 8,096 downwards.
AACAACAATATTGGCTCTCGAGGATAGCCTTTTGCGGCCAATAACGAGCAATAAATGAAGAACAATTAATGAACACAATAAATCAGTGAAACAATTGTTGAGCACACTTAGATAAGAAAAACATAGAATGTTCTGTGGCATTTAATATTCATACCTTTTACAAAATGACAGGGGTCCCCTTTACATAGGACAGAGAATCCCAACATAGTACTTGTCTAATCATGATAAGGAAAAGCTATTGTTACAGCTATATAGTGGCTCAGTACGGACTTGTACTATTCTTGTAGACCTTATCAGCTCTAACCACGTGCCCTTTGGAACTTCTCGTCTTTCCATGATGGTCGTCGATTTTCATACTGTCTCGAGGTATGTTGAGATGAGTCCCCGATATGCTTTCTCGAGGCATGCACCTCGAGGTCAAACTTCATTATCTACTTCGCCCCCCTCGAGGTCGGACTTGGCATGCTTCGAAGACCTCAATATCAGAGTCCCCGATATCGACCGTATACACTACTTTAGCACATCTGTATAATAGGACAGAAGTTCTAGAGTGAGAGTCCCCAACTACTACGTGCAACTTTAAGTGTCAACCTTATGACAAATAAAGTGTTAAAACAATATGAAAATAAAACTACGTTTAAAAGGTTTTTCTGGGACTCGTCTCAGGGCTCGCTCCGGGGCGGGGTACTATCAAAACACCTTGAGACTCATGTGTGGGGTTTAGTTCTGTGAGTCTTACGTCCTCAAGCGCCCGACTGTGCGTCCTAAACACACTTAAAGCTCAACGCTCGGGACTCGGCCAATAGTTACTATGCAAATCATGTGTTGAATTCATTAATTTGCACCGTTGACTCTTAAAATTCTTTATGCATGATTAAAGTTCTTTTTATCTAAAAAGAAGTTTAAAAACAAAACAAAACAAAAAATATATATATATATCATACTATATTATAAATGTGAACACCATAAATCAAAGTTAATTTACAAATTTGTCCGTTAAAGACTAAGTGATGATTTTACCCTTAAATTCAGAAAAATATTCCAACAATATTTATGTACAAAGAGGTAAATATGCATTTCAATGGATATTAACAAAAATAAAATTAATTTAGAATGGGGACCCATTAAGATAGTCAACTTTTAATAAGGCCTTTGGACTTCTTCGAAATTGTGTATTCAAGCTTGAGTATTATATATATATATATATATATATATATATATATATATATATATATATATATATATAAAATTGTGGGAATGAGAAAGGTGATGTGGCATGTTTCAAATGCTAGGAATTGTATTTATCTTTTTCCTTTTTTTTTAGGGTTTCTCCTATTTTAATAGTAGTTAAAATCAAAGTCACACCTTTCCATTGGAACACTTAATTACACCTGTTCCATTAAGAAATCAGGCCCCTACTAATAATTAAAAAATTTAAGTATTAGTTACAGTTACATGATAAGAGAAACGCCCATATTAATTGCAGTTTCATAGTATTAGTGAGAAAGGTACCGTTTCAAATTTTATATCCAAATTACTATTTAATTTGTTAAGTTTTGTAGGTGATGGTTAATTTAGATTTTTTTTTAGAGTGAATTGTGGTGCATTTATATATCCCTCATTGGCCAAAGATTCTATCTATCTTTTTTTCTCCTTTTTGTGCCTTTTTCTCTTACTTTTTTTCTGCCCACTCTTAGAAAACACGTCCATTGCAATTAATTACAATTTATTTTTCTCTTTCCCATTCTTATTAAATATTCATTCAACCATAATTGGTCACTACACGTTACTCTTTCTATTTCTATTACCCAATATAAATTACAATTGTATTAGCTAATATAAATATTGAAGCACATATTTTCATTTGGACAACTTTCGTCTTTTTTTTTCATTAATCATTCTTTTTTGCTTTTCATCCGAAATATTCTCGCAACTCTTTGTACAGAAAGGTTCACTCTGCTTCTCTCTTTTTTTTGGGCCTTTTTTCTATCCATTGTTGATGCTTTTGCCACAGTTATTAATTTGTACAATATTTTATCTTTTTTCATTGGGCAGGGAGTGAGGAAGAGAAGAATATATGACGTTATTTGTGGACAGTACTTGAGGATACAAATTCAAACTTCATGAGTACGTTATTTATAAACGATGTATGTATACTTTGCAACTTTTTTTAGTCTGTTGCAGACTTGTAATTATAGTGCGAATTCAAATGAAATAACTTTGCCTTTTTTGTTGGAATAAATATGCCTTATTTTGGATTTTAAGGATGATTATAATAAATTGACATTGGACTTTGATTAATTTTTTATTGCTTGAAAAATAAAATAAATAAATAGAATGATTACATATGCAAATAGAAGGAAGAAAAAAGGAACCTTAAAAAGGCACTCAAAACAGACTATTTATGTTATTTCTTTAAATGATATGTTAAACATTCTCTGTGATTGCTAGCGGTTATATATCTCTCAAGCTGAATTTGATTGAAAATCCAGGAGTGTGGCTTATTTTTATGAATGTAAATTTCATATGCTAGAACCTATTACAAGTAATGTATATATAAGAGTCAAAGTCACTTAATGCTCAATTATTTCACAATAATCGAAGTAATAACACATCCTTTCATGATGATAAAATATTATATTTGTTATTTTATAGCAAAAAAATTCAGAAGAAATTATCTTTTCAAAAACTATGTGATTACAATCGCGCGAAGTGCGAAAGAATTCACTAGTTATTTAATAAAAGTGAAAGGTGAGATGAGAAAAAAAAAGATAAGATAACGATGCAACCACACCAAACCGATCGTTACATAAAGTGACACATTTCGTCGTTACGTAACGACTGATTTAACGATACGATAGAATAAAATTTAAGTAACAACCAAAACAAACATCGCGTTTAAAGTAACAATATGATATAATACAATAGGTAACGACCATCCAAACAAACCGTAAGTATTTAAGTAAATATTTAATAGTTTAATAATTATGAGGTTATAAAGAAAATTGACGTTACTATTTGTTTCACTTAAATATATACTAATAAGTTAAACATTCTCTGTTTCCAATTGAACATAACAACTTAACAAGGATACCAACTAATCACATTCCATTCAAAGATAAGTACGAGTATATTTCATTCTAATAGTTTTGCATTTTTTTCACTTAGTGCCTCTAATTAATTAGATTAAACTTAAATTACAGTGTTGATAAAATTTATTGAGTATTTTCTTTTAGAAAGGTGATGCAGTTTCATAATATGTTTTAAGAAATTATAATTTTTAATTGTTTGTAGGTTACGAGGTTACAGTTAATTTATATTTCATAGTAACTTTAACAATATTGTAAGATTTATACTTGTAAAACATGCTAAATATTTTATTTTATATGAGTTTCTTCTATTGTTTTTAGTTTATATTCTTATTGTTTTATAATGCTATATTATCAATTCATAAATTATAATTAAAGATCTGTGCGCTTATGCCCCGTGTCTCGAGGCTTTCCCTTCGCCCCGTTTAAGTAAAATGCCTCGTCCCACGCCCTCGCTTTTTAAAACACTGATATGAACCATATTCTAGAATACTTAAATTGGCAAAATATATCTTATTTGTTTAGGAGAGAAACATGTTTCCGGTCCACGTTGGGAACATGATGAGAAACTGTCATTTAGAAAGTTCTATCTATCATAAAATTCATATAACTTGTTATAACATTTTCAAAACCTAACACACTTCCAATAATAAGTTATTTAACATATTCTTTCAATCCAGAAACTGTTGGAATAGTTATAAGAATCCTCAATGGGTATTCACTATATTTATTTTCGTTCCAACACATAACATATTTGTTTGTTAAGGCAGATTAAGGGTCCACTAATATTGGAGATTTTCTTAATCCCATACTTATCTTTATATTGACATTTAAAGATTAAAAAGGCTTGTAGGAACACCAAGCATAAGTTATATATGATCCACCTAGTTGTTATCACCTATCATCGTATTCGTATTTTGTTGTTATTGTTTTTATTATTACGCAAGAATATAAAAATGTTGCACTATTCTTCGTATCAACACAGAGTTTACAATGCAATAAAAAATTTATCCTATATATTTTATTGTAATAAAACTGTTGTTTTAGACGTCAATATCACACAAGAAGATAGGTTACTTTGTGTGGTACCCAATTTTCGAGTGTTGTCTCAATAGAAGAATCTGGTTCTTCTTGGTGTTCCACCAACTACTGTTGCGGAATAATAAAAGCAGTAAAGTAAAAACACAGAGATTTTTAAGTGAATAACACCTGGCTCAAAAGGTGAAAAAACCACGACCTACTCCTCAATAGGATCTAACTTGAACAATGTGTATCTATTACAATTGCTTCTATGAAAGCTGAAAAGATACAATATTAAAACTACTTACTACAACCAACTTGACTCAATGATAAACAGATGGAACTGGTTCTTCTAGCTGGTTTGTAGCCTTTGTGTCGCACAATAATTCTGCTTGCAAAATATCTGGAAATTTTGCTTTCAGCTCTTGATTCACTTCTGCACTTGTGCGTTCTTTTTTCAAGCAAGAATACTTCAATTATTTATAAATTCAGTTGAGTTCTAGTCCGACTCTACCTGGAGAACAAGTTCTTATCAAACTCAACTTCCTTCCTTCGTTTCTGTCCTTGCTGAATTCTACTTCTATTCTTTCATCAATTTGCAACCTTTTCGCATTAGAAGATACTCTTCATGTTCATTGATACTTCACAATCGCATTCATCTCCTATGCATATAAGGTTTGTGTGCCAATTCGTCAGGTCAAGTATGTGTGCGCTGATGGACCTGGTTCAACTGGTCATACATTTGTCAATCTTCAAAACTATGCAATGACTTGGGTCAACAAATTCTCCTTTTTTGATGATGACAAACTATGTGCTTCTCCCTGTATACAACTCAAACATTTTGAATGTTTTTTAAGCATTTATCATAGAGAAATCAGGTTCATTAGGTTATAAATATCACTTGAAATATAAAAGCACTTTTTTCTTCCCCATTATGGCATCATCGAAAAGTTTGCAAAATGATAAACTCACTAGTGTTGTTAACAATTACTCATGGCCATTGAGGCTACTGCAGGTGCAAACATGATTAATCATCATAAGAAACCAATAAATGTAAGCTATCTAAGAAATTGAGACAAGTCAATAACAAAACAGCAAAAATTCATTGATTAGGAATGTACATCAAACACCATACAAACAAAACAAAAACAACCCTAACTATGAGCAAAACAAAATAAAAACAAAAGAAACAGCACAACTGGTCTAAAGAGGGGTTTTGGAAGCTATGGACAGCCTAAGGATGGGAAGGTGCAGAGGAGGTTGTGGTCTTGGTTTGTAGAAGAGAAATCATATGATTAAGAACACCCTCGTTCTTTTCCCTCTCTTTTGCTAATTCAACCCTGAGAGCATTCTGCTCAGCTTCAACCTCAATCAAACGAGACTTCAAATGAAGGATTTTCATATCCTTGATCTCGCTTTCCTACACCAATGTTCTAACTTTGTTGTTGACAGGTTGCTTCCTAGATGAACCGGGTTCATCTGCAGGAATATTGACAGTATAATCACAAGTCAGCAAAGTATCCTTCCCAAAATAGTCCTTGGCAGTAGCCATCTCAGCTTTTTTCACAAGAATATCAAATTGAGCAAGCACATNATATAGTTGGCTATGTGCCTTCGTTCTTGTCTTGGCAGCAAGAATTTGATGACAAACTCGAAGAGCAACTTGTGTTCTGGCTTCATTTCACTTTTGTAGACTGGCCTGGGTTCAATTTTCCTTTCATTGTCACTAAAGAATCTGGTAATATTGATTGCTGAGCAATCCCATCTAAACTAGGCCATCTTTGCCTCGTGTAATCCTCGTAGCCCTCAGCAGGAATTTGCAGAATTTCTCCCAGTTCTTTAGCATCAAAGGAGATTTGAATTCCTTTGACTGTGGTAGTGACCCTACCGTCCTTAACCACTGCATTACCCATGAACTCCACTAGTTCAGCTCTATCCAACCTTCCTTCAATGTGAAGAACCATGTTCTTCCACCCCTGAACATCCAGTGTGTCCAGCAGGTATCTCATCCCAGGTTCCTCAAGATCCTTCACCAACTTTCCCTTCAGAATTGTTCTTTTATCAAACAAGGTGATTCTGTCAGTAGTCACCTCACTAATTTCCCCTTCATCTTCTCCCCTCCACTCTCTATCATCATCTTTCTCAACAACCTTCACTTTTCTTGCCTTGGACCTGGTCCTTTTAACAGATTTTGTGAGTGTGGCAGACACTGTAGCTGAATTCTTCGAAGAAGCCTTAGCCCTTTTGATTTTGGTGTCTCAACCACAACAGGAGCAGTCTGTTCCTCATGATGGACCAGGTCCATCGTATCCTCTTCAACCACAACAGGAGCAGTCTGTTCCTCATGATGGACCAGGTCCATCGTATCCTCTTCAACCACAACAGGCTCTCCTACTTTAGCCTTTCCCTTTGCAGCTCTATTTTTCTTGCTTTCAAGCAAATCCTTCTCAAGCAGTTCTTCTTCCTCTCTCACAGCACTACGTGTAGCATGCACCTTAGGAACAGGAGCCTCAGCAGCTTCAGAAATTTTCCTCTTCTTGGAAGGAACTCGAGTAGCAGCCTTCTTGGACTTCTGAGTCCTTCTTTTCTTGGGGTTATAGGACTCCCCCAGTTTCCTTAGCCTTTCAGCCAATGTTTCATCCCCAAATGAACCAGGTTTATTTGCTCCTTTCTTCAAGCTTGCTAGACCTATCGCTGCTTCCTCGACTACACTTCCCCCTATCTCTATGACATCTTCTCCAACCTTCTCAGGAATGGGACCACAAATAGCCAATGTAGTAACATCCTCCCCAAATCCCTTTCCCTCAAGAACTTTACCTTTTTCCATTTTTCTTTGCCTACTAGGCACTTCAACATCTACTACCAACCCAACCAGAAAAAAATGTTCTCAGCATTACCAAACTCAGAAATTGCCTCGAGATTACCTTGTTCAGAATTTGATGAACCAGGTGCTTCATCCTCGTTGGCTGATTTAAAAGATTCACTGGATGATTCAGAATTCTTATCATTTTCAACCTGCAGAATTGCCTCCAAGAATTTTGCACGTGACCCATAAGCCACTGATTTTCTGGCAAAAACCTTTACACGACGACCAGGAGGGGCTGGGTTAGGGTTAGATGTGGGTTTTGGAACATGAGGGTTTTCAGGAATAGGAGGGTTTTCAGGGGATGTGATTTTTTCTGAAGAATGAGAACTGTATACCGATGGAGAATTTGAATCTGATTCATAGTTCCCTCCATCGTAATCACGATTTGGTGATGAATAAGATGAAGCGGATGGTGGTGAAGACATGATTATGAGTGAAGTTTAGGAGGAGATGAAATAGTGATCAGTTCTTGGGTTTAAAGACTAATGATCTAGGTTCGACAGTTACTTTATGAAGAGGAGAGTAATAATGACCCTTATATAAGATATGGCTAGNTGGCTTATTAATTATGCAACGGGTAGAAAATTTATTCAAGTGGAAGTCTAATAGTTGTAGGAGTGTCATTGATTTGACGGTTAAGAGTTCCCTACTTCTAGGCTAATTGAGTACTGATGTGACTTCTTGGAACGAGTTCATTTAGGGATTAGTAAAAATAATTTGAAATGAACCAAATATAGATAGAATCCTACTCATGTGTGACTGTAATTAGTTCAATAATTGTATGGAGATGATCACGTACCTTGTCAGTCAGATGAACCAGCAAAGATGAACCAGGTTCATCGTGTTAAAATCCTTAATTTGCCTCAATTTACAAAGATAGAAAAACATCATTAGAAACTAGAGAATCATATTAATACATGGCAAGAGAGCATGACAGTAAAGTCATGATGCTGAGCAATGATTAGACTGGTTGATTATCTATGTTAGTGTTTCTAGCCAAAAAAAAAATTCAAATTTTTTCTTTCAATTAGGTGATTTTAATCATCCCTAATTCAAGTATGTTTCTCTCAAAATTCTCCCTACTCAGTGCTTTAGTAAAGATATCTGCAATTTGTTGATCA
>ML432439.1:13241-39656 GCA_005239525.1 Nicotiana knightiana | reverse complement strand
TATATATATATATATATATATATATATATATATATATATATATATATATATATATATGTGGCTGCGCATGTGGCGAGACAAGGGTGGGAACATTATTATGCACGTGTGGCGCGACAAGGCGGGCATTTACTTTATTATTCCACATGTGGCGAGACAATGTAGGCTATGTCAGGGATTGATTTGTGATGACATGTGATGGTCCTGGGACATTCTTGTTGTTGATATTTGTGTAGTGGTGAACTAACCTGTGCGAGTTTTATCTTGTGGAAAATTATGGAAAAACATTCTACGTGTTGTCCATTTCTTTTTCTTTTTTCTATACTTATCAACTAACATGAACTATGTTAGAACACTTGCACACGCATACACGTAGTCAATCACTCCAGTTAAGAGGATGGATCTTGATATTGTTTAGTATTGATACACACCCTAGTCTTGTTCCATTGACACGTGAGTCGTCCATGCAGTTATTGGTTGTAGCTAAGGCACGGGATGCCAAGTATTAAGGGTTCACAAATTGGAAGCCGTGAATTATGAATATTCTGAGGTTTGGTACCTCGTGGAGGTTATTGATTAAAACCTGGTGTGAAAGTTGTCGTTTTTTGAGTTGTTACTTGCCTTTCCTTTATCTGTGATCACTGGATTTAGACTGTGTTTCTGTTCATTCTACTGTATCATTTTTATGTTGTTCCGCTATTAGTTATTGTTTTCCTTTCGTACTGCAATTGTTTATACCCAATTTTCCCCATATTATTTCTAAAAGGAATATATATCTTCAAAAACAATGCATGAGCATCAATTAATATTTTTTCATAATTTTTGCATTCTTTAAAGATTTTTAATTAATTTATTCCAGTATTTTTTATTATATAATAATTACTAATTGCATCTTAAATGGTTTTATAATAATATTATTGCTTAATTTTATCATTTATATTTATGCTAAGCTTTAATTATCTCATGAATAACCATATTTACATTTTAGGGTTATAATTGCAATAACTTTGCAATAATAACCCATGTGTGCATAATTACCTTATTTCACTAGAAAATAACCTTTTGTATTTTTAAAATATTAATTAATTATTTTAAATCATTTTTATGCATAAAAATCTTTTTTTTTTTAATTTATTCACTTTTTTTTTATAAATTATTTATCAAATCAATTGGGTATTTAACAAATGACCTCTTTTAATTTGTTTAATTTCGAACCTTAGCCCAAATATTACCCCAACCCAATTAAACCAATACCCATAACCCAATACCCAATACCTAAAAATCAATTCTTCCAACTCGCCCCAACCCTAGATGGAATCCTGGCCGTTGATCTCACAAGATCAACGGTCAAGGATAATTTTCCTTTTTAATTAACCCATAAACCCCCAAACCCTACTCCCTTGTAAAATCCGCCGCCCCCTAAATCCCTTCCTCCTCTCTTCTCTCTAAACCTCCCCTAACCCTAACCTGCCGTCACTTGAACCCCTTCGATTCATGGTTTATTCTTTCGATCTTGTGCCTTGTCTAATGTCTTATCTCTTCTGCTTTTCTATTTATTTGTTGTTTGATAGAATGCCGAAGAGATTCAACATAGACCTGGCTTCAACTCTTCACTTTTTGATGAACTTGCCTTGTGTTCGTCACTATGTCGTTATTTTTGTGTTTATGGCTCGAAACTCCGGTTCATAACTGGATTTTTCTCACCTTGTTCCATTCTTCAAAACCCTAATCTCTTTCGACTTGAGTCTGTTAAGATCCTTGTAGATCTGAGATGATTTTAAGTTTATTTGGTATTTTTCTTTTAAAAAACCTTCTGTTTTTCTTTACTATTAATCGATTTTAATGTTTTTCTAAAACTAGGGTTTCATCTTTAAATTCTCTGCAAAAAGATTCTAAAGTTTCTAAGTGTTTGAATCTAGTTTTCTTTACTGGTTCTACTGATTTTTCATGTCTATGTTCTAATCCCTTGTTTGTTTAATTATTTCACTGTTCGTTTTAATATTTGCCCGTTATTCTGTGTTCTGTCAATTAACAACAGATAATTGATTTTATCCGCCTAATTAGGGTTTAAAATCATATTTGTCTGTTGTACTTCTTTGTGAGTTTTACCTATTTTCCTTATTTGTGACTCCTAATTGGTATTACTTTCCTTAATTAGTTTATTAGCCTAATTTCTAGGTTTTAATTTACTCTAACCGTCTTATAAATGGCCTATGACTCATTTTCTTCCTTATTTGAATCCCAATCTGGCCTGTTAAGTGACTCTCCTTATTTTAAGGTTTCTTCCCCGGATTCTATTTGTACTAATTGGTTGGGTTTAGCCCCAATTACTTGGTTGATTTTATTTGTATACCTTATTTATGAACTCTATTATTCTTTACCTTATTTGTTTTATGTTGCTAAGTGCTATATAAACCCCATTCTGATATCTTTCAAACACATAAACACATATAGAGAGAGACAGAAACACACATGAACTCTTACTCACACTCTCTCACTTTTAGTTCTTTCTGTTGCTTCTATTCGTTGCTCTGTCTAGTGGGCTGAAAGCCAAGGCTAGACTCTTGGATCCTATTTGCTTTCACGTTCCTGTTGCTACCTCTTAACTGGTATGTCTCCACTTCTGTTATCATTCAATATGCTATGTAATTAGACCTATGTTCTCCCAGTTTACTACTTTTAAACAGCATGTCTATCTCTGTTTTCCCTTATGTTTCTATTCATTGGCATGCTTTAAATCTTGTGATTTTGTCCGGTCCAATGTGTTAGCATGGTTAACATACCTTAGCATAGTCCTGTTTGATCCAGGATACTTGTTCACCTGTTTCTCCACTAGCATGGTTTAACTCCTATCCTGTTTTATGTGTTTACCTTAGCAGGTTTGTGATTAATTCATGATTGCTATGCTCTTAATTTTGCTACCTTTTTTGTATGACTATCTGATCAGTAACTTGATCCCCGCATGTTCATCTCTGTTTAATATATGCCTATATGCTCACCCAGTAATTGGTAATGAACTAAGTCAATTCCAACCATGCGAAACCTTATTTTGACTTAATCATGACTCTAATCTGCCTGTGATTCCAGTGTTCCTGGTGATTGTTTGATAACTGGAATTCATGTCTGAACTCAATCTGCTAAATGTGGTTCTGTTTGTAGTTTTAAAATCTTGTAATTTGTTTCTGTTCCCTCCTAATATCCAAGTTGTTTTCTAAAACTATCTCCTACCTTTATATACTATTTTTCAACTCCTACTCTTAGATATCTAGTGTCACGACCCGAATTAACCTCCGAACGGTCTCGTGATGGCACCTAGTCCCTACGACTAGGTAAGACTAAAACATGCGGAAAATAAGGCAAAACAATAATAGAAACAATAAAGAAGAAGCAATAATATAAAAATTTTATCCGCTCGGCATTTACAATTTTTACTTTCCCAAAACACGGAACATCACAAAGTCACAAACTCTGAACTGCTGTAGCTTTATACATAGAAATAAGGAAAATGTATCTAGGTATCTCCTATATCTGTACTACAGTAGGAAGGGGACTCGTGAGATCCTGTGGACGCGGCAGAATTACCTCGCAGTCTCCTAAGAAGCTGCTAAGATGCGCCTAGCCACTGTACTTTGTGCTGGTACCTAGATCTGCACATGGGGACAACATGCGCAGGAAAGGGCATGAGTACTCCACATTCTGTACTCCGTAAGTGCCAAGCCTAACCCCAGTCAAGTAGTGACGAGGTCAGGTTGAGGCTCTACTGAGTTTCAAAACAAGTCAATATCAATTTAAAACAGTGAAATATAGATAAGCAATGATAAACAGGATTAATGGAAACTGGAAGAATTAATAACAGAAAGTGAGCCCTCATCTCAGCACAACATATATCTCAACAGTAAATGTGCAATGCAGTACAAGGGGAAAGCTCCCGGATCTCCGTCCGTAGTCCCAATTTAAATATGCATTTTAGTACAGGGGTAAAGCTCCCGGATCTCGGTCCGTAGTCCCAATTTAAATATGAAATGCAGTACAGGGGGAAAGCTCCCGGATCTCGGTCCGTAGTCCCAATATAAATATGAAATGCAGAAGTATGTCAGATACAGCTTAATTAAACAGTCCAAGAAAAAGCAATAGGCAAGAATAGAGTAAACTACCTAAGCATGGTGCAACTAGTAGCAAATAAGAGGAAATCAAGTAAGTACGGGTAGGCATGCTTATCCATAAGCTAACTACTCAGTTAAGACAGGAAACAGTAATATAGGAATGAAAATGAGTGATTTCACGAAAGTAAAAGTTGAATTTTAGCAACAATGACCCGTATACGCACTCGTCACCTCACGTACACGGTGTCCACGTAACAAAATCAGTATAAAAATGCCTAAGGGGAAGTCCCCAACACAGAGTTAGGCAAGCCACTTACCTTGACTGCGCTAATCAACTCAATACCACGCTCTTGCCATGAGTATCCGACTCCGGGTGGCCAAAATCTATTCAATTTGATTACATAAAGTAAATATCACTTCAAGGAATCAAATTAACTAATAAGTTCGAAGCTAATACGCGAAATTAGGAAATTCGCCCAAAACGTCCCCCGAGCCCACGTCTAGGAATTGGGTAAAAATTACATTTTCTGGACACTCATTCACTCATGAGTCTAACCATATTAGAATCTCTCAAATCGGAGGTCAAACACCCAAGCAAAACTCAATAATTCGGTCTATGAAGTTCATCCCATTTTTCCCATTTTCTACCAAATATTTTCGAAATTAAAGGTTGGATTTAAGATTGGAATCATGCAAATTGATATATAATGGATAGAAATCACTTACCCAAGTTACCCAGGTGCAAAAGCCTGCAAACAATGCCTCTTCCGAGCTCTCAAATTCGAAAATGGTGAAAATAGTCTTAAACCCTCGAATCTGGGTTTTAATGTTCTGCCCAGGCCTAAACTGTGATGTGCGGTCGCGGTCATAGAGATGCGGTCGCTTAGGCTAAGCCACACCCTCCTAATGATGGAACACAGTGCGGTCACAAACATCCAGTTTCGCAGAGCATTCCTGGACTGGACCCTATGCGTTCGCAGCTAAGGCCCACGCGAACGCAGAGAGTGAAGCTCCACTGCCCGGCCCAATAGCCCTTATGCCATCGCGTTCCTCTTACTGCTATCGCACTGAATAAAATCAACTAGGCCCAAACTTACTCTTTGTGATCGCGGCCCAAAACAAGCGATCGCACTGAAGGATTATCTGATGCTCAAGAAAACCAGAAACAACAGAAGTTTTAAGGCGAAATAAGTCAGTTTGAGCACCCGAAACACGCCCGAGGCCCCGAGGACCTCAACCAAACCTACCAAACAACTCTAATACTTCATTAAAACTTGGTTCATCATTAAAAAAAATGCCTCATAAAATCAAAATCATCAAATATGCATAGATTAAAGCCTAAGAATTTATGAAATTTCTAGAATTCACATTCGATGCCGAAACACGTCTAAACTCATCCGAATGACCTCAAATTTTGCACACAGGTCATAAATGACAGTACGGACATGCTGTGGATTTCGGAATTCCATTCCAAGTCCGATATCAAAATTTCACCTATCGGCCGAAACCGCCGAAATTCTAACTTTTGCCAATTCAATCCTAAATCCACAACCGACCTCGAAAACACATTCTGAACATGCTCCTAACCCCGAAATCACCCAACGGAGCTAACAGAGTCGACGAAATTCCATTTTGGATCCGTCTTCACATAGATCTAGCTACGAGCTGATTTCTAAAGCTAAATTCCACATTTATTGACTATGTGTCCAAAATCACTCTGGATTTCATCACTCAACGCTCCGACAAGTTCCAATAACATAAATAGACATGGGAGAAGCGGATCAGGGCGCTATTTTTCAAAATGACCGACCGGGTCGTTACATCCTACCCTCTTAATAAAATAGTTCGTCCTCGAACGAGCATAGAAACATACCTGAAGCTGTGAAAAGATGAGGGTACTGACTCCGCATATCCTGCTCGGTCTCCCAAGTCGCCTCCTCAACTGACTGAAACCTCCACTGAACCTTTACTGATGCAATATCCTTTGACTTGAGCTTCCTGACCTGCCTATCCAATATTGCTACTGGCTCCTTAGCATATGGCAGATCCTTGTCCAACTGGACTGAACTGAAATTCAAAACATGAGTCGGGTCACTGTGATACTTCCGGAGCATGGAGACGTGGAACACCGGATGAACCCCTGCTAGGCTGGGAGGCAGGGCTAGCTCGTAAGCAACCTCTCCAATAAGTCGCAATACCTCAAAAGAGCCAATAAATCTCCGACTCAACTTGCCTTTCTTCCCAAACCTCATGACGCCCTTCATAGGCGATACCCAAAGCAAAACCCGATCACCAGCCATAAATGCCAAGTCACAAACCTTCCGGTTCGCATAGCTCTTCTGCCTGGACTGAGCTGTGCGAAGTCTCTCCTGAATCACCTTCACCTTGTCCAGGGCATCCTGAACCAAGTATCTACCCAACAATCGGACCTCGCCCGACTCAAACCATCCCACAGGAGACCTGCACCGCGTACCATAGAAAGCCTCATACGGCTCCATCTGAATGCTGGACTGGTAGATGTTGTTATAAGCAAACTATGCAAGAGGAAAGTATTGATCCCATGACCCTCCAAAATCCATCACACAGGCACAGAGCATATCCTCGAGAATCTGAATCGTGTGCTCGTACTGCCCATTCGTCTGAGGGTGAAAAGTTGTACTCAACTCTACCTTGGTGCCTAACTCCTGCTGAACGGCTCTCCAGAACCGTGAACTGAACTGTGTACCTCTGTCTGAAATGATAGATACTGGGATACCATGGAGGCGAACAATCTCTCTGATATAAATCTCAGCCAACCTCTCAGATGAATATGTAGTCAGCACTGGAATGAAATGGGCTGATTTGGTCAGCCGATCCACAATCAACAAAATAGCATCATGCTTCCTCAAAGTCCGAGGAATTCCAACCACAAAGTCCATGGTGATCCTCTCCCACTTCCACTCTGGAAGCTCAATCTGCTGAAGTAGCCCTCCCGGTCTCTGATGCTCACATTTGACTTGCTGATAATTGAGACACTTGGCTAAGAACTCCACTATATCATTCATCATCCTTCGCCACCAATAGTGATGTCTCAGATCCTGGTACATCTTTGCGGTACCCCCATGGATGGAATACCGCGAACCATGGGCCTCCTAAAGAATCAACTCCCGAAACCCTTCCACATTGGGCACACAGATCCGACCCTGCATCCTTATCACACCATCATCTCCTATAGTCACATCCCTGGCATCACCCCGCTGGACTCTATCCTGAAGAACCAAAAGGTGGGGATCATCATACTGACGCTCTCTAATACGGTCATAAAAGGATGATCGAGCAACCACACAAGCTAATACCCGGCAAGTCTCAGAAAGATTCAATCTCACGAACTGACTGGCTAAGGAATGGACATTTAAGGCTAGAGGCCTCTCAGTTGCATGAAGGTATGCCAAACTCCCCAAACTCTCCGCCCGGCGACTGAAGGCGTCGACCACCACATTGGCCTTCCCCTGGTGGTATAATATAGTGATGTCATAGTCCTTTAGCAACTCCAACCACCTACGCTGGTGTAAATTTAGATCCTTCTGCCTGAATATGTGCTGCAAACTCCAGTGATCCGTGAATATCTCACAGGGAACACCATATAAATAATGACGCCATATCTTCTGGTCGTGAACAATCGCTGCCAACTCGAGATCATGACCAGGGTAGTTATTCTCATGAACCTTCAACTGTCTTGATGCATAGGCAATCACCCTACCGTCCTGCATCAACACCGCTCTCAGGCCAATCCTCGAAGCATCACAATAGACTGTATAAGACCCTGAACCTGTGGGTAATACTAACACTGGGCTGTAATCAGGGCTGTCTTGAGATTCTGAAAGCTCTCCTCACACTCCTCAGTCCATATAAAAGGAACACCTTTCTGGGTCAGTCTGGCCATGGGCGCTGAAATGGATGAAAATCCCTCCACAAAAAGGCGATAATAACAAGTCAAACCGAGGAAACTACGGATCTCAGTAGCTGAGGACGGTCTAGGCCAACTCTTTGCCGCCTCCACCTTCTTCAGATCTACCTTGATCCCATCCGAAGACACCACATGCCCTAGGAATGCCACAGAATCAAGCCAAAATTGACACTTAGAAAACGTGGCATACAACTTCTTCTCCCTCAATGTCTGAAGCACGGTCCTCAAGTGCTGCTCATGGTCCTCCTGGGACCGAGAATATACCAGAATGTCATCAATGAACACAATGACGAAAGTATCAAGATAAGGCCGAAATATGTTGTGCATCAGGTGCATGAAGGCTGCTGGGGCATTGGTCAGCCCAAATGACATAACAAGGAAGTCATAGTAGCCATATCTGTTCCTGAAGGTAGTCTTCGGGATATACGGTTCCCGAATCTTCAACTGATGATAACCCGAACGCATATCAATCCCGGAGAACACCCTAGCACCCTGTAACTGGTCAAATATATCATCAATGCGAGGCAATGGGTACCTGTTCTTGACTATCACCTTATCATCAGAGTGCCCCAAGGTGATACACTGAGCCCGATGAACCCCTTCTCAAGAAACTCTTGCAACTGCTCCTTCAACTCCTTCAACGCAGGAGGAGCCATGCGTTGGGGAGGAATGGAAATGGGCTGAGTGCCCGACAACAAGTCAATGCCAAAATCAATGTCTCTATAGCGCGGCATACCTGGAAGATCAACTGGAAATACATCAGGATAGTCCCTGGCAACTGGAACTAACTCAACTGTAGGGGTCTCAGCACTACCATCTCTCACATAAGCCAAATATGCATCACACCCCTTTTCAACCATCCGCTGAGCCTTAAGAAAAGAAATGACTCGGCGGGGAGTATACTCTAAGGAACTTCTCCACTCTAACCTCGGTAATCCTGGCATATCCAGCGTCACAATCTTGGCGTGACAATCAAGAATAGCATAGTAGGGAGACAGCTAGTCCATACCCAATATAACATCGAAATCTACCATACTGAGTAATAATAATTCAACTATGGTCTCAAAACCACTTATAGAAATCAAACATGACCGATATACGCGGACTACAACAAGAGAATCTCCCATGGGAGTAGAAACATAAATGGGGGAACTCAAAGAATCTCGAGATATCCCCAAATGTGAAGCAAAATAAGAAGACACATACGAATATGTAGAGCCTGGGTCAAATAGTACCGATGCATCCCTATGACAAACGGGAACAATACCTGTAATGACTGAATCTGAAGCAATGGCCTCAGATCGAGCCGAAAGAGCATAGTACCTGGCCTGGCCTCCCCACTAGGGCGACCTCAACCTCCCTGACCTCCACCTCCAGCTGCCTGAGGTGGTGGGGTAGTAGCTGGGGCTAGAAGAATAACTAGGGGACCTGGTGGAAGACGTGGAGCCTGATAAGTCTGAGGTGGTGCACACCTTCTTGCTCTGGGGAAATCTCTGATCATATGACGGGGGTCACCACACTCAAAACAACCCCTCAGAGGACGTTGCGGCCGCTGCTGACTCTGAACTGGCCTGCTGGATTGGCCAGTGATAGCACCTTGAGCAGGAGGCGCCTGAGATACTGGTGGTGCATAATAAGGCTCCTGAGGTCTAGGAGGAGCTGGAATACCACCGGCTGCTGGGAGAGCTAAATGAACGGGGCAATTCACAAAACCCCTACCATAGCGTGCTGCTGGTGTACGGGCTCCTGAAACACGTCTAAACTCATCCCAATGACCTCAGATTTTGCACACAGGTCATAAATGACATTACGGAGTCCGATATCAAAATTTCATCTATCAACTGAAATCGCCAAAATTCTAACTTTTGCCAATTCAAGCCTAAATCCACAACCGACCTCGAAAACACATTCCGAACACGCTCCTAACCACGAAATCACCCAACAGAGCTAATGGAGTCGACATAATTCCATTCCAGATCCGTCTTCACACAGCTCTAGCTACGGCCCGATTTCTAAAGCTAAATTCCACATTTATGGACTATGTGTCAAAAATCACTCCGGATTTCATCACTCAACGCTCCGACAAGTTCCAATAACATAAATAGACATGGGAGAAGCGATTATTAGGGGATCGAAGAGCTAACTCTCAAAACGACTGACTGGGTCGTTACCTCTAGGGTCTTGCCCCTCTAGTGTGAACACTACTTAGGAGTCCATGAGACTCCTCCGAACTCTGACACACTGGGGCTAGCCTTCCTAAACTTGTTTATAAAAATTATTTCTTTGAAAAGGTTCTGGTGTGAGCATTACCCGGGGTCCTTGAGGCCATTGGGAGCTTTGACACACCAGAACCCATTTGGTGTATTAACTACTGGTGTACCTCAAACTTGCTTAAAAGTGTGGCTTCCAGGATTGACATTGGGCCTGCCAAGGCTCCCTATAGTATAGTGATTTTCATTATGTAATTCATTGGTACTGGCCTGTAATAATAATATTTGTTAAACAAATATGGGGTTATTAGTAAAAGCTTGGGAGGGACTTTATGTGTATATATTTTTGTTGGGTTCGGGTAGAAATCATGCCTATAGGTTATTGTGGTAATGATTTATATGCATAAGAAATCATGCCCATAGGACTTATCTCATTCTTTGAAATCTTGAATTTTCACATTTGCATCTTAGAACTCCTGCTTCTAGGACATTATCAATTCTGTCTCAAGTACCATATTTGCAAAACCTCCATGTGTCATTAGAAATCATGTTTCTAGGTTCTTTTGTTGAACTCGCTTGGCAATTAATTAACACCTTTATCCGCCTAGATATCATGCCTATAGGAAATGCATATAAAAAATCAGTCTTGACACATAGACATCATGCATATATAGGAAATAAGTGTAAAAACAGCTTCAACACTTAGATATCATGCCCATAGAGAAAAAATGTATGAAATCAATTTCTATGTTTGGATGTCACAATGCTTGTAATCAGTTTCAAGAAATAGAAAGCATGCATATAGGATCTAAAAGATGAAATATATCTATTAAAATCAATTACTGGCTTATGATTATAGTCTGATTAACGTTTAAATGTCATGTCTATAGGATTCTTCCCGGCTATCACTTAGGAAAGCCTGTGGGATGATAAAAATCATTTGTTAAAATTGTGATTTTTCTTCATGCTTGAAACCTGCTCAGATTATGTATTAAAAAAAATAAGTAGGCAAATTTATAGGTATTCGCTGCCTCGCTTAATAAAACTACTATATATTCTGTTTATGGTCATTTAGATATCCTGCCTATAGGACTCCTGAAACTTTTACAACTGTTTGTTTGAATAAGCGTTCAACTATTTGTCTATTTGTGGAGGTAAATATGAGCCCCTTTAATTGCTCCTTAGGTGACAGCCCCATATGATTTTTGTTTGTTTCTTAGTTTTCTCCCTTTAAGAAACATAGGTGAGTCTAGAACCACCATAAAATAGAGGTCCTAAACACCTCCAAGTCCATAGGTAAGGGACGGGTAGCGCACACATAGAATACGTCCCATATACTATTAGAACGCTTAGATAATAATTGAAAGGGGAAGGGTAATTGGGTAGTAAAGGGGATGATGACCTGTGCGCTAATGCTATGCGTGACACCTCTATTTGAGGAAGGTTACCGAGTATTGCATAGAAGTGATTCTATAGGCTAATAAACCTAGGACCCCTTTTAATTCCCGTTTTGAAATGATTTCTATATTCTTAAATTGCTTTATTTTCTTTAAAGACTAATTCGCTTAAATTGAGTTTGGCTGGGACCCACTGTTATTGACCTCGAGGGGTGCCTAACACCTTCCCCTCAAACTAATTTCGAGCCCTTACCCAATCTCTGGTAAAGTAAACCGGTTTATGAGTTATTTTCTTTAGGTGCCCTAACGCACCTTATTCCGTTAGGTGGCGACTCTTCAAATTCCATACCCCGTCCCAAAGGGAAATGAGTTGTCCCAAAATGTCGAAACCCAGACTCTGCGAGGAAAGAGGGGGGCGCGACAACAATTAACGTATTATTCGTCATTATGGGTAGTCTTTATATAGATAACGTACTCTGTTGTTTCTATACTAATACTTGTTAAGGTTATTTAGTCAAGTAGGTGTCTTGATTGTTCCTTGTCACTACTCCACTGAGGTTAGTCTTGATACTTGCTGGGTACCGTTGTGGGGTACTCATACTACACTTCTGCACATTTTTTGTGCATATCTAGATATTTCGAAGTCAGATGAACATTAGCTAGATGCTCAAATCTTGTGGAGGAGACTAAATGTAAACCTGCTACTGCGTTCGCAGGCTTCAGAGTCACCTTCTGATTCTTATTTACATTATCTACTCTTATTTCAAAACAGTTGTATTTTAGAGGTTTTCTAGCAAACTCTATAGAGCTTATGACTTGTACTACCGATTTTGGGATTGTAAATTTAATAGAGATCTCCATTTCAATATTGTTAGCTGTTATTTAAATATTGTTGTTATTTCAGTAAATGTTAGGCTTACCTAGTCCCTAAAGATGGAAAAGGTTGAGTGTGTAACAACATCTTTTTGGAGGTTATTAGCCTTTTCATCTTGGGAGTTTCAGTTTGAAGAGGCGTCGATATTTCCCAAACTTTCAGCAATTATGGCATGTGGGTTTAGGGTGAAACTAGTTCGTTTGTATATGATTAGTTTAAAAGGAGTTTTGGATAAAGTACGACTCTTTTTAGATCATGATTTATATGCAGTTATTTCAAATTATGCGAAGTGTAGAATACATACCTTATAAGCTCGATTAACCAGACTCTTCACTGAAAGTTCTCTTGTGTAAGACTAATTTTTTCCAAGAAAATAAGATTAATATCATTAGACATCAGTAAGAATTTTAGCACATGGCACAAGAATATACTAATAAAAGTATGAGACTGAGAAATATCTATTCTAATTATTTACAAAATTCAAAATCTATCTAACCAATCATTGAGTTAGAACCATTTCTTTTAGGTGATCTTAATCATTCCTAATTCTAACATGTTCCTTTCAAAGTGATCTGTACTGAAAGCTTTTGTGAATATGTCACCTATTTCCTTATCAGTAGCACAAATTTCCACAGTGATCAAACCCTTCTCAAAGTTGTCGTTCAAAAAGAGAACATCTATGTGCTTAGTTATTTTGTGATGAACCATGTTCTTGGTCATACTAATTACAATAGTGCTATTATAAAAGATGGGGATACAGTCTACATCAATTCTAAAGTCCATTAATTTGCTGCTTAATCCAAAATAATTGAGCACAACATAAAGCAGCAACCATATACTCAGCTTCAACATTAGACAAAGCCATAAAGTTTTGTCTTTATTTTTTGTCCAAGGCAGAAGACATGATCCAAGAAAGTGTGCCATTTCTAAAGTGCTCTTTCTATCCACAAGAAAACCTGCATAATTAGCATCAACATATCCCGCTAAATCAAAATTACTACATTTTAGATACTATAGGCAAAGATTAGTTGTGCCTTTTAAGTATCTCAAAATCCTTTTGACTGCTTTCAAGTGAGTCTCCTTTGCATTTGCTTGAAATCTAGCACAAAGGCCTACACTGAAAACAATGCCAGGTCTACTGGAAGTGAGATAAAACAAAGAGCTGATCATTCCCCTCTACATTTTCTGATCAACAGATGAACAATGTTCATCCATATCTAATTTTGTGGATATTGTAATAAGAGAGTCAATTTCTTTGGATGCTCCTTCCTGGTTTTGTTGTTGAGGAATAGGTTCATGGACAGGTTCCCTCGAGGTTTGATGATCACTTCCTCTCTAGTCAGTTCCCCCTATCAAGTTGCCCTTTGTGGAAGGACTTGTTCCTTCCTGTGATGCAGCTTCATGTTGGACTGTTATTTCATCGTTTGAATTTCTTATCAACACAATCTCTTTATCATCTTGTTCCTTTCTCTCAGAAAGAATGTTAGTTTCATCAAAAAAACATGTACACTTTCTTCTACACACATTGTTTTTTTTGTTATATATCTTATAAGCTTTATTATGAGATGAATATCCCAAGAATACTACCTTATCACTTGTGGGATCAAGTTTACCTTGGGAGTCATTTCCAATAATTTTCACAAAGCATTTGCATCAAAATTCCCTAAGGTGGGATATATTTGGCCTTTTCCGTTTAAGTAAATAATAGAGAGTCTTCTCAATAAGAGGTTTAGTCATGCACCTATTTTAAAATATAGCATGGAGTGTTCACAACTTCTGCCCAGAAGATTTGAGGCAATTTATCAGCAAGTAACATAGTTCTATCCATTTCCTCCAAGGTCCTAATCTTTCTTTCAACCACTTCATTTTGTTGTGGAATTGTAGGAGCAGAGAAATTATGATCTATACCATGCTCATCACGAAATTCAGAAAATTTAGCATTATCAAACTCCGTACCATGATAAAACCTAATTGATACAGTTGATTACCTAGTTGTTTCTGCGTTATTCTAACAAATGAGGCGAATATGTCAAATGTTTCATCTTTAGATGTTAAAAAACACAGTCCAAGTAAACATAGTGTAATCATCAACAAGCACCATAACATATACCACATCTTCTCATTGTCCTCATTTGTCCACACATATCCATATGGACCAGTTCCATCGACCTAGTAGTACTTACCATTTTCTTACCTTTAAAAGAGGATCTTACCTGATTCCCACTTGCAAAAGCCTCACAATCTTTATCCTCCTTGAACTTAATGTTAGGTAGTGATCAGTTCCAAACCTACACCACTATTGAGTAGCGAGGATGGTCAATGCAGTTTTACCCAACAAGGTCGGGATCGACTTCCACAGGGAGTTAATTGATTTGGAGTTAGGTATCTAACTAAATCTAGATGCGTGTTTTGTTCCTAATTGCACTTCCAAACATGATTGTGATGATTATACTTCTACTTATATTTCTATTGTATGCTAAGATTGAACCTAAGTACAATATTTTTGGTGATAGTTTTCAAGTGTTTAAAAAGACTAGGGTAGTGACTTCCGCCTATGTGGATATCTAACGGGTATAAAAAATCTAGGGAAAGCTTGTTTTGATTAAGGTCGTAATATAAACATTACACAAAAGTACTCACTCTATACCTCTTGGTAGTTTGAGTGACTTTGCTCAATTTGTCTTTGTCAAGTCCAAATGGGTGCTCATGCAATACCAGTGATATTAGCTCAAGTGGGGTATTACTATCTCTAGGTTTAACCCTTTTATTGGGGCTATCAATCTCTTGAGTTCACCCCAATTCCTTGTTAGGCTAATTTTCCTAGAACTAGTCCCTTTTTCTCAAGAAGAGCCTAAGTCATAAAGGCATGAATCAGTGTTTGCAACCACTAATTCTATAATTCTAGCATGAATTAGGCTATTTATCACTAACCCATAAACAATCAAACCCTAAAATTCAAGACCCATTAAATACCCACACTAGGGTTGGGTCACAACCGTAGCTATGGGTCTATCTACTCATAATAACAACATAAATCAAAGATAAATAGGAAATATAATCCATAATATTAAAGCAAAAGATGAAAATCTAATGTTTGAAAGTAAATCTTGTACAAAATTGCCCAAATAGGTAAACCTAGTCGTATCACGTAATCAGCAAGAACATAACTTAACCTAAAAATGAAAAAAGGTCTATTTATACTAAGCTAAAATTTCTGGACAAAAATACACCTGCGTAGGTTTCACGACCGCGTAATTTTGACCGCGTCCGCACTCTCGCTTTTGCGGCCGCGTAATTTTGACGCGGTGCACATTTCTTCATATCTGGGAATGGGTTGAGCCTTGCTTCGCGGACCGCGTAATTTTTACCGCGTCCGTGTGAGAGCCTTTCCCGACTGTGGAATTTTGACGCGGACCACCCTTATCACTTTTGCTTGAATTATGCACTCTCTGATCCTTATCAATAGTGGTCCGCAGAATTTCAATGGTGGCCGCTAAATTACTTTCGCGGCTGCCTCTTTCTGATGCGGGCCGCGTCAATGTCTGTGCCAAAAAAATCACCTCTCTAAATCTCCATTTCACGGTCCGTTAATTAATGGCTGCGTCCGCGTTGATACTTACGCGGCCACACTTTTATGTCGCGGTTCACATTCTACACCTTTTGGCCCAAACGTGGTTTTCTTCAAGTTTGACTCCTTTATGAGTTGATTATGGTTGCTTTGGCTCATTTTGAACAAAACCTGCAAGCAAGCACATTATGTTAGTTTCCGTGACTACCTTCACGCATTTTTGGCCAAAAATATAAGTAAAAGAGAGCGTGGCCGTGAAAGCTATTATCAAACTCTCTGAAGTTCGAGAGCGTGGTCTGCGAAATCATGTACACTGTCGCAAAGAACCAACCATGGACCGCATAAAACTGACCGCGATCGCAAACTCTCATCAATGCTCAGTAGTTACCTCGACCGCATAAAACTAAATGCGACCGCATATCCTAAAGCGGACTCTGGAAAACTTACCTCGGCCGCGCAATTCAAACACGACTGATACTGACAAACATTTTAATCCTAGGGTTTTCACTAAGTGCAAATATTATTTCAATTAACATGCAAAGTTACTAACCCTATCCGCCATTAGGAATGTAAACACTACTCACATGTATTTATGCATTAATTTAAGCTTATGACATGTATTTAACCCTAACTGAAAAGAAAAATTAAAAACAACAAGAAAAGAAACGAAAAAGATAAAATCAATTCAAGCACTTGAACATACCAGTTGTGAAATTGTAGTAGGAAATCACCTCTTAATGAGAATGAGATGAAATTAAGAGCCAAAAAAGATGAACAATGCTTTTTGTGCGGTGAAATGTTAGGGTTCAAAAAGTGCAAAATGATGAACAAATGCCGCCTTACTTGAGCGCGGCCGCGAAATTCTATCGCAGTCCGTGCTTTGTTACCTTATGAGGGCAGCCTCAAACAAATGGGCGAGGTTCGCGGAATAATGGCCGCCGCAACGAAATTCACCACGGCCCGCCAATAAATGAACGTGACCGCGAACTCTGAAGGATATTTGACAAGCCAATTTCAAAGAGTTGGCAATTTTGTCTTTTCAATTACGCGTCTGTGGACAAAAGGTGCGGCCGCAAAATGCTCATATGGACCGCAAAATTTTGGGCGCGGTACGCAAACTTCCCACACTTAGCCAAATTATTCTTTATCAATGTCCTGCACTGCACAACCAATTCCTACACAATTTCACAACGAGTTAGTCCAAAACAATTCCTAATCTAAGAAGAAAATCAAAAGAAAGAAAAACACATGGGTTGCCTCCCAAGAAGCGCCTGATTTAACATAGCGACACGACACATGTTACGCTCATAACTTGAAATTGATCAAGGCCACTACGTGGCTTTCATCAAACTTGCCAAGGTAGTGCTTCACTCGGTGCCCATTAACTCTGAATATTTCACCATTTTTTTTCAAATCAAGAGCACCAAATGGAGTTACATGCACCACTTCAAAAGGGCCACTCCATTTGACTTGAGCTTTCCCGGAAACAGTCGTAATCGAGAGTTGAATAGAAGAACCAAATCACCCTCCTTGAATAAGTATGAAGCCGGAACTCATCAAGTTCATTTAGTTGCTATACTCGGAGATTGGCAGCTACATCCCATTCAAGGTTTAACTTCTTTAGCGCCCCCATGGCCTTGTGCTCTAATTCAACCGGAAGATGGCTTGCTTTCCCAAATACCAACCGGTACGTAGACATACCAATTGGAGTCTTGTATGCAGTTCTATAAGCCCACAAAGCATCGTCAAGTTTCCTTTACCATTCAGTCTAGTTTGCATTGTCTGTCTTGGATAATATGCTCTTTAAATCCTTGTTGGAGACCTCAACTTGTCCACTAGCCTGGGGGTGATAAGGGGTTGACACCTTATGAGTGACACCATACTTGGAGAGTAAAGTGTTGAAGGCCTTGTTGCAAAAATGAGAACCCCATCACTAATGATAGCCCTTGGGGTTATGAACCTTGTGAAGATATTTTTCTTTAAGAAAGCCACCACACTCCGTGCCTCATTGTTGGGAAAAGCCACAACTTCAACCCATTTGGAAACATAATCAACAGCAACCAGAATATATGTTTTCCCATATGAACTCACAAATGGACTCATAAAGTCGATGGACCACACGTCAAAAACATCAATCTCAAGAATAGTGGTGAGAGGCATTTCATCATTCTTTGAAATTCCACCAACTCTTTGGCACTCATCACACAGCCTAACAAGCTCTCTAGCATCGTTGTACAAGGTAAGCTAATAGAATACACAATTGAGACAATTTGTATTAGTTCTCACCCCACCATGATTACCACCGTAGGGCGAGGAATGGAAAGCATCAAGAATACTTATTTGCTCCTCTTTCGGAACACATCTCCGGATCACATAATCATTGCAAATCTTGAAAGATATGGCTCGTCCTAATATTAATCCAAGTTG
Source organism: Nicotiana knightiana (assembly GCA_005239525.1). Classification (NCBI taxonomy): domain Eukaryota; kingdom Viridiplantae; phylum Streptophyta; class Magnoliopsida; order Solanales; family Solanaceae; genus Nicotiana; species Nicotiana knightiana. The sequence continues at coordinate 21,134 of ML432439.1, read as the reverse complement.
TCCCGTTTGAGATTCTTCCTTCGGTTAGAAGAGAGCTCATTCGGGACAATACGGGTCACTTGAAAGTCATCCACGTTGGCGAACCAAGGCATACCATTGAAAGACACGGAGAGGAGTTGTTCATCCGGAAACAGATCATTAAATTCAAGGCCATCATAGGGCCTCTCCTCCTCTTCCAAGCGGGACAAGTGGTCTGCCGCTTGATTCTCACTCCCTTTTCGGTCTATGATTTCAAGTTCAAACTCTTGTAGAAGAAGAACCCATCTCATCAACCTAGCCTTAGAGTCCTTTTTGGTCATCAAGTAGCGAAGTGCGGTGTGATCGGTGTGCACAATCACTTTGGCATCCGTAAGGTATGGCCTGGACTTTTCCATGGTAAAGAAAATGGTTAATAACTCTTTCTCAGTCACAATATAATTGACTTGGGCATCATTCATCATTTTTCTTGCATAATAGACCGGATGAAATATCTTGTTGATCCTTTGCCTCAAAATCGCTCCTACCGCAGCGTCGTTAGCATCACACATGAGCTCAAATGGTAAGCTCCAATTGGGTGCGGTAATGATGGGAGTGGTAGTAAATCTATACTTGTGAAGCTCAAAAGCTTTCATGCAATCATCATTGAACACAAACTTTGCATCCTTTTCCAACAACTTGCACAAGGGGTTAACCACTTTTGAGAAATCCTTGATGAACCTGCGGTAGAACCCCGCGTGACCAAGAAAGATCCTAACTCCCTTGACGGAAGTAGGAGGATGGAGTTTTGAAATCACTTCAGTTTTTGCTTTGTCCACTTCAACACTGTTCATTGAGATCTTATGGCCGAGGACAATGCCCTCCTCGACCATAAAGTGACATTTTTCCCAATTAAGCACTAAGTTGGTCTCTTTAAATCGGGCCAACACTTTGTCAAGATTATCCAAGCATTGTTCAACGGAATCCCCCACAACACTGTAATCATCCATGAAAACCTCGAGGAAGTCCTCCACCATATCCGTAAATATTGCCACCATACACCACTTAAAGGTAGCCAGTACATTACACAAACCAAACGGCATCCGGGAGAATACAAATGTGCCATACAGACATGTGAAGGTGGTTTTCTCTTGTTCTTCCGATGCAATGAAAATCTGGTTGTACCCAGAGTACCCATCCAAAAAGTAATAATAGGCCCGTCCAGAAAGTCTATCCAACATTTGGTAAAGAGATGGCAATGGAAAATGGTCTTTGCGGGTCACTTTGTTAAACTTTCGGTAATCCATATATAGCCTCCATCCGGTGATAGTTCTAGTGGGGATCAACTCATTTTTCTCATTTGTGATCACATTCACACCCCCCTTCTTTGGGACACATTGTACCAGTGAAGTCCATGAACTATCAGAAATGGGAAACACAACCCCTGCATCTAGCCACTTGATAATTTCTTTCTTGCTGACCTCTTGCATGGCCTCATTCAACTTCCTTTAATGTTCCACGGAGGGTTTGACATCATCTTCCAGTATGATTTTGTGCATGGAAAAGGCGAAGCTTATACCCCGAATGTCAGCCAAAGTCCATCCAATTGTCTTCTTCCTTCTTTGAAGAACCTCAAGGGTGGAGTCTGCCTGCACGTTAGTTAAGCACCTCAAGGGCTTCAACTCCAATGTTTGTGGCTACTCAATTGAGGGCTTTGTTGGTGGAATCTTCCGATTCTCAAGGTCCAAGGAAAGTTTATGGGGCCCATATAAGTAGGATCTCATTCCTTGCAAAGCATTTGCACATTCTACCAAGCCATCCTTCTCATCCTCTACTTGGTTCGACAACACAGCTTCCAAAGTCTTGAACATAACATTCATCATAGCACTCGTGCCACATTCATCATAGCCCTCGTGTCATCAATAATCACCCCCGTCACAAGATCAACGTGGAACATAACATTTTCATCACCCACCCGGAAGGTGAGCTCCCCAGCTTCCACATCAACCAATGCCTTCCCTGTTGATAGGAAAGGTCTCCCCAATATGATCGGTACCTCATAGTCAATTTCGCAGTTGAGAATCACAAAATCTTCAGGAAGAATTAACTTGTCAACCTGAACTAAAACATCATCAATAATCCCCAGTGGCCTCTTCATTGTTCGATCTACCATTTGCAACCTCATCGAAGTAGGTCTTGGTTTCCCAATACCTAATGTCTTGAATACAGAATATGGCATCAAATTAATAATTTCTCCCAAATCACACAAGGCCTTGGCGAAATTGGCACTACCAATGGTGCATGGAATTGTAAAGGCACCGGGATCTTCTAGCTTTGGAGCCATGGTATGCACAATGACACTCACTTGATGTGTCATTTTGATGGTCTCACAATTCATACATCTCTTCTTTGTTACCAAGTCCTTCATGAACTTGGCATATCCCGGCATTTGTTCGAGAGCTTCAACCAAAGGCACGTTGATGGACAAAATTTTTATCATATCAATGAATTTGTTGAATTGGTTTGCATTAGTTTTCTTGGTGAGCCTTTGAGGATATGGTATAGGAGGCCTTGGCAAAGGAGCCTTGGCTTTAGGCACTACCATTTCGGTATGTCTATCACATGATCCCTAGACGGGTTCACATCATTTTGAGTCTCCTCCACGGTGTCATCTATGTCTATCCTCACCTCATCATTATCTTAGATCTCATCATCTTGTTTTAACACAACATCATCACTCACAATCTTCTTTGAATTGGAGGTACTTGCATCTCCACCTCTACCACTTCTTGTGGTCACCGACATAGCATGGCCTATATTGTTCCCACCCTTCGGGTTTACTACCGTATCACTTGGTAGTGCCCCCTTAGGGTGATTATTCAATGCTTGAGAAATTTGACCTATTTGTACTTCTAATTTGCGGATAGAAGTATTGTGGGAGGCTATTTGGTCATCATAGTCGGCATTTCTTTTCATCATTTGCTTGAACATACTTTCTGTATGCCCCATCTCATTGTTTGAAGAACTTTTCCCTTGAGACAGATAGGGAGGCGGGTTGTTGGGTTGTTGATACATCGGGGGCCTTTGAAAGCCCGACTCCCGGTTTCCTTGGTTATTTTTGCTCCAACCCCCTTAGTTGTTATTACCTCCCCCATTGTTATTATGTTTGCCACTCCAATTACTATTGTTGTTTCCTCCCAAATTGCCTTGTTGATTACCCCATTTTGGTTGTTGTTCCCCCAATTGTTCGGATTGTTGTTGTTGCCACTATTCCAATTCCCTTGGCCTTGGTTGCTCCAATTTTGATTGTTTCCTTGTGACCTACATTGTTGATTTGGAGCACTGCTCCATTGACCTTGGTAATTATTGGAATATAACATTTCCTCACTCTGATCATCATAAGAATCATCTTGATTGTAGCCACTACCACTCTGGTCAAATTGCTCTTGATTTCTTTGCACTTTTTGACCACATTGTCTCCTCTTGTTGACCATTACATTCATTCCTTCCATGGCGTTTACATGCTTTAGCCCCTGAACCCGCTGAAGTGAGCCTTTGGGAACTGGTTCATAGTAGTTGTCAACTCTGCTATGGCTTTCCCGTGATCATGAAGTTCCTTGTGAAGGTGGATGACATTAGGGTCACCCTGAGGAACGTTTGCTCGACTTTTCCACGCTGAGGAGGTGTCTTCCATCTCATCTAATATGTCACATGTATCGGCGTAAGGCACTTTCATGAAATTTCCTCCTGCTAGATGATGCACCACATACTAGTTCATTGTATTCATACCCCTATAAAATATTTGCTGGCTCATTTCTTCAGTCATATCATTGTTGGGGAATTCTTTTACCATTGTCCGGTGCCGTTCCAAAATTTCATGTAAGGGTACACTTGTCTCTTGTTTAAAGGATAGGATCTCATCCCTCAATGTTGGCAAATGACCTAGAGAGAAAAACTTTGCTATGAACTTCTCCGTCAACTCATCCCACGTGGTGATGGAATGGTTGGGAAGCCTCTCAAGCCAGTCCAAAGCCTTCCCTCTAAGTGAAAATGGGAAAAGTCTCAATCTCAATGCATTTGTGTCTACAAAATCTTTGAGATGCTTATATGCATTTTGATGTGTAGCTCCAGTAAAGAAAACCCTTTGCTATAATAGAGTCAGCATGACATTGGTTATTTGAAAATTGCCCGCCCGAATCCATGGCAGGACAATTGCACTTGCGTAGCCTTCATTGGGTAGCACCCGGTATGCTGCCCTTGGAGGAGGTGGGGGAGGGTTTGGCGCGTTGTCATGAGGCGGACGGCCTTTTCTTTGGAATTGAGGTTCTAGATTAACCTCATCCACATCATTGTTTTCTACCTCCCCCCCCAGAGGAATATGTCCGAGAGAATTATTATGAGCCACTTGGTACCTAAAGCAATTGACACACAAAAGTTAGCAAAACCGAAGGAAAGAAAAACAAAACACACAAATAGTTAGATATATAGCTAAAACCGTCTAACTCTGGGGAAATGACACCGAAAATTGATCGGTTCCAAACCTACACCACTATTGAGTAGTGAAGATGGTCAATGCAGTTTTCCCCAAGAAGGTCGGGATCGATTTCCACAGAGATTTAATTGATTATGAGATAGGTATCTAAATAAATTTAGATGCGTGTTTTGTTCCTAATTGCACTTCCAAACATGATTGTGATGATTATACTTCTACTTCTATTTCTGTTGTATGCTAAGATTGAAGCTAAGTACAATATTTTTGGTGATAGTTTTCAAGTGTTTAAAACGACTAGGGTAGTGACTTCCACCTAGGTGGATATCTAACTGGTATCAAGAATCTAGGGAAAGCTTGTTTTGATTGGGGTCGTAATATAACCATCACACACAAGTACTCACTCTATATCTCTTGGTAGTTTGATTGACTTTGCCCAATTTGGCTTTCTCAAGTCTAAATGGGTGCTCATGCAATACAAGTGATATTAGCTCAAGTCGGTTATAACTATCTCTAGGTTTTGGCTATCAATCGAGAAGAGCCTAAGTCATAAAGGTATGAATCAGCGTTTGCAACGACTAGTTCTATAATTCTAGCAAGAATTAGGCTAAATATCACTAACCCATAAACAATAAAGCCCTAAAATTCAAGACTCATTAAATACCCACACTAGGGTTGGTTCACAACCCTATCTATGGTTTAGCTACTCATTATAATAGAAAAATAAAAAATAAAGAGGAAATATAATCCATAATATTGAAGTAAAAGATGAAAATTTAATGTTTGAAGGTAAATCTTGTACAAAATTTCCCAAATAGGTAAACCTACCCGTCTCACGTACTCAGCAAGAAAACAAAACTTAACCTAAAATTGACAAAAAGGTCTATTTATACTAAGCTGAAATTTTTGGACAAAAATATCTCTGCAGAGGTTTCGCAGCCGCATAATTTTTCATGCGGCCGCACTCTTGCTTTTGCGACCTCGTAATTTTGATCGCGGTACGCGTATCTTCATATCTGGGACTGGTTTGCGCCTTGTTTCACGGACCACGTAATTTTCACCGCGTCCGTGTGAGTGTCTTTCCTGGCCGCAGGAATTTTGACGCGGACCGCCCTTATCACTTTTACTTGAATTGTGCACTCTTTGATCCTTGTCAACAGCGGTCCGTAGAATTTTGATCGCGGCTACCTCTTTCTGACACGAGCCGCGTGCATGTTTATGCCCAAAAATCACCTCTCCGAATCTCTATTTCACGGTCAGCGAATTAGTGGCCACGTCCGCGTTGATACTTACGCGGCCGCACTTTTATGTTGCGGTCTGCGTTCTACACCTCTTGTCCAGACTTGGTTTTTGTTCAAGTTTGACTCCTTTATGACTTGATTATGGCTTCTTTGGCTCATTTTGAACAAACCCTGCAAGCAAGCACATTAAGATAGTTTCCGGGACTACCTTCACGCATTTTTGGCCCAAAACATAAGTAAGAGAGAGCAACTAATAGGGTAAAATCCCTACTTATCAGGCATCCCTATCACTAAGTACTTGGAGACTAGTTTGTTGAGCTGACTTAGACTTGCACGTCCAAGTCTCTTGTGACAAATGAGGGGATCATCGTCTAACACACTTAAGCAAGTTAGCTCAATATCTAACAGTGTGGACATATCCACCACATATATGTTATTTACTATTTTTCCTTTCAAAACCATCTTAAGATTTATAGAAAAGCATTGTGTATCGGTAAAAACAACCATGTTTCCTCTATCACACAGTTGTGATACTCTTATCAAGTTGTATTTAAATCTATCTATCAGGTAGACGTTGTTAATAGAGTGAGAATAAGATTTACCTACCTTTCCAACCCAAATGATAACCTTTCTTTTCATTTTCGAAGGAGACATTACCTCATTTAAGGTCCTCAAGTGAAAGGAATTGGTTCTTACTTCCTGTCATGTGTTTTGAGCAGCCACTATCCATGGGAGACAATAACGATGGACTTTGGTTGTAGGATTCCATGCACTCAAAGGAATACTGATGCAATTTAGGTTATAATTGATAGGCTAACCAAGAATGCTCATTTCTTGGCAATCAGAATGGACTACACACTTTAACGTTTAACATAATTATATGTTAATGAGATTTTGAGGTTTCATAAGGTTTCTCTTTCTATTGTATCTAACCGAGACCCGAGATTTACATCATGATTTTTGACCAGTTCTCAAGAAGCTTTGGGCACCACATTGAACTTTAGTACTTCGTTCCATCCTCTGATAGACAGCCAGCCTGAGAGGATAAAATAAATCTTGGAGGATATGCATGGAACCTGCATTATTGAGTTTGAGGGTGGGTTGGATAAACGCTTAGCGCTGATAGAATTTGCTTACAATAATAGCTACCAATTTATGAGGCCTTATGTTGGAGAAAATAAAGAACTCCTCTTTGTTGGAATGAGATTGGTGAAAGGAAATTGGTGGGTCCTGAGATTTTGCAACAAACTAAAGATAAGGTAAAAATCATCAAGGATCGCTTGAAAATTGCTTCATATAGACAAAAGTCTTATGCTGATTTTAAGAGGCATGAAATTGATATCAAGCGGGCGATAAGGTATTTTTAAAGGTTTCTCCACTGATGAAGATTATGAGATTTTTCCAAAAGGGAAAACTTAGTCCTTGATTTATTGGAACTTATGAAGCGCTGTTGGTTGATTTCCCAATGCACACGCAAGTGTACGTGGTCGACAAGTAATATAGGAATTTAAGTCCAGATATCGTACCCACAGGGACTTGTGATTAACTATCAACTAAACTAAACTCAAACAAATATTTTACTAAAATTAATCTAAAATAGTAAATTAAGAGATTAAAGAGACAACTAACTTAAAGACGAATTCAATGTAATTTGATATTCTAGAGTTATGGGTTGGCAAACAATCACGTTGAGTTTTCGACCTAAATCTTCAAATCAGGTTTATTGATTGACGAGGTTAATATTGCTCGTAGCCTTCTCCCGAAGTACAACTCGCCTATTCAAGCTAACCTAACGCCTATATTCCTATGGAATCAGGATTAACAAGAACGCATTAATAATTCCCGTATAATAACCAAGCAAGGCGATTAGGTATATTCCTATCCTAACCGCAAATCCGCTCCCCTGAAGGGTTAAGATCTTGCTCTACCCAATCTTATATGCAATCTAGAATTCCCTCTCCCGAGTTCAACCCTAGATTCGTAGATAGTATTCAATTGGTGATCAAGCAATTAAATAATTAAGCGCAAGATTGAATAAACAAATCAATTAAGATAAAACAATGAGAATAATTCAAGCTTCAACTACAACGTTCATGTAACACCCAAAAACTCTAGAACTAATAAACTATAAAACTAAAAGAAGGGAAGAGAAGAAAAACTAAGTAGAATCCTCTTTCAATGATCAATCCTATCTCCACCTTCGAAAAA
>ML432439.1:0-13004 GCA_005239525.1 Nicotiana knightiana | reverse complement strand
ATGTTTTTGGGTCTATTTATATGTTTAGGATGAACCCTAAACGTGTAAAAGACTTCTATTCCAACTTGGAAACACTTAAAACCCGTCAAAACTCGATTTCTGGCCGACTGGGGACCCTGGCGTTTCAGCCCAAACGCCTGGCTAACGCCAGGCAAGGGCTGGCGTTTCAGCCCAAACGCCTGGCTAACGCCAGGGTAGGTCAGGCTGTTTGGCTCTGTCGCCCGGCTATCGCCCGGGTGTCCCCTTTCGCGTATTTTTCGACGTATTTGCATCCGTTTAGCCCCGTTTCCATTTCCCATTCACCTACACATAAAACAAACCCCTTTAGGCACATACGACGTGTATTTTTATCATTAAAGCACATAAAATGCAAGGTATATAATTCTTAAAATCATGAATTCTAGCCACGCATCAAGTGCTCAAGAGAGTTGGCCCAGTTGCTTATAAACTAGCTCTTCTACCTGAGTATGAAAAGATCCATAAACTATTCCATGTTTCTATGCATAGAATATACGGTTAAGATCCATCTCATGTTCTTCTTGTTGAATATATTGAGGTCAATCCATGTTTAACCTTTGAAGAAGAACCTATCCAAATCTTAGCGTGTGAGTTCAAAGAGCAAAGAAATCAGAGAATCCCCTTACTGAAAGTTCTTTGGAGAAATCATTCTGGTAAGGAAGCTACTTGGGAGCGAGATGAGGATATGCGAGTTCGATATCACATTTGTTTCAGGACTAGTATAAGATAAATTTCGGTACAAAATTTATTTCAGGGAGAGAGATTTGTAACATCCTAAAGTTTTTAGACTAATACTTGAATTCTCAATTGACTATCTTTATAATGAGGAAAGATTTTACTTCGTACTTTCTAAACGTGAATTTGACTATATATGAAAATTGTTTAGTTTAGATTGTATTAATATTGGAAAAGAAATACCATGGTGTTGCTATGTGTAACACTTAATACCATTTTGATGAATTGTTAAGAAATACAATACATATAGTATAATATTTTGGGCAGTAAATCATCCATATTATCTAAAGATATTTAGTAGTTTGGGCAGCTGCCATTTTCATACTTATCCAAAGTTCATATATATTACTTTTGTGATTTGTTTTTCCATAACCTCCACTCATATTTCATTCCTTAATGCCAAAGAAAACCGCTACCTTCTCCCCTTCTTATCACATGAAATACTACATGAAAACCATAAGAAATTTTCACTAAACCAACCAACCAACCAAAGTAGTTTTTGGTGAAGCTCAAGTTGCTCTTCTCTTTTGTTACTAAACCCATTTTTACACTAAACAACTATTAGTATGTTGTTCATATATTCTTTTATAAAACTCCAGTTTAAGTGATCCAAAATTTGCTGGAAAGATATTTCATAGCTCTATAACTCTCATTCTGTTACTAAAAACTAATTTTGCTTTTATTTATCCGAACACGGATGATAAAGTACAGGGCATGTGCTGCCCAGATTTTCTGTTTTACAAACCCTCCTTGCACTACTATTAGTATTATTAGCATAATTCTTTTTGTAAAACTGATATTTGGTAATTCAAGACGCCATAGAACCCTAAGACATATATCTAAACTTTCATGAAGACCATAAACTCTGTTTCTTTTGCTTACAACTTCAAAACTTAGCCACAACAAAAGACAGTGGTACCGTCCAAAATTTATGTTTCAAATATTTAGGGTGATCTTTACCAATATCATGTTTAGTTCGACATTTTGAAATCACTAAACTTATATAGATATTTTATTATGTATTTAAGGTATATATACCCGTGTAAAATCTAAGGGAAAGTGTTTGAGGAAGTGAACGTATTTGGTTGATCTATGGTGTAGACCATTCGAACGTCCTCGATTTGTGGTTGAATTATTTTGTGGTAAACTACCAAGGTTTATGTATAAACTTTTAACTATTTTTAATTTTTGGAATGTATTGAAATAACTTGAGATTTGTTTTCTCTTATCTTCAATTTATATCGTTGTATACATGTTTTATCATGTATTGCAAGATGTTTAATAAATCACCCACTTGTACGGATTGCTTGATCATTTTGCATCCTTCTTGGGACTTCGTCCTTCTTGTGGCAGTGACTTTGTCACACATCTCGTTATGCTTCTTGACTCTCATATTTTTCCATCTTGACATTGGATTTTTGATTCATCTTAAATTAAGTATTTTTCCAGTGTTAAGTACGAACTAGAAAACCACTTTAATATGGTTCTTGATTCTCTTGACTATTAGGTTTTGACCCTACTTGATTTGAGACTTCAGACCATCTTAAGATATGATTATGCTTAGTGTGATGGCATGGCGTATATTTGAGCGAGAATAGATATTTGATAAACTCTCTTGGATTGATAGTATACGCTTGGTTGACACTTGAATCTTGAACATTGGTATTAATATATGGAAAGACTTAAATTTTTGATATTCGATACTTTTGATATATTTGTTTACCTTCTTAAAATTTATGTTTAACTTGAGATACCTATGAGTGAAATAGGGAATTTGAGAATGCAATAGCTCCAAGCCTAAAGATTATATGCCTTTAAGCTTTATGCCTAGCGATAATTATTTTCTACTGTAGGTAATGTGAGGGAAGAGATTTGAAGAAGGCCTTGTGGAGTAGACATTCAGGAGATTTTATGGAGATCACATTTGTGTATGCACCTAGGTTTTGTATAATTTTGAGACATATACATGATCTATATGTCACAGTTATGTATGTTATTTTTGAGGCTTTTTATATCTCAAGACCAAAATCTTGTAACTTGAATTTGGTGACTCGTTTTGTTATTTTAGGGTGTGTTGAAAACTCAAGTATTGTAATATGTGAAATTCACACTTTGTTTTGTAAAAATGTACAAAGGAGAAGAGTATTTTCCCTTTTATACTCGCTAGTTCGAAATTCATGTATAATATAAACATGCAGTGATGTTGAACGAAAAGCATAATTTTGTTAGGAAGTTTCTTTAATGTGTTGATTATTCAAGACGGGTTGTATAAACTTATCTTGATATTTTGACATTATATTTCAATTTAAAAACATTACAAAGTGTATTTTCAAACACAAAAAAATATTGCACCTTGAAACATTTACCGCATGGGCCTATTTTCGCTATTAAATTATTATGAATGTCTTTTTACATTTATATATTCTGAATTTTGTAAATAGTTAGTTAGAATTTGTTCCTTAAGTAGCACCCTCCCAAACGGGTTGCTACAAACACAATTAAAAAAAAAAAGAATTAGGTTGCCTCCCAATAAGCGCTTGATGTAACATAGTGGCACAATGCCACGAATTTCACCACTTTTCCTTCTACTTTGAGAATATGAATTTCTTCCCAATTTTGCATCAATTTTTCTATCACGTTCATGGGGTGGTGGTGTGAAAATCAAGGAACCAAGCAATAGATATCACATATTGCACTTCTTGTCCCTTAAGCAAGGTACGTCGTTTTATATTTTTGGTGTGGAAAATTTTAGAATGTAAGGGTCTTTTTCTTCATCAATACATCCCTCCAAAGGCTCGATCTTCATGTATCCATTCAAACATAGTGTTGAAAAGTATTTAGAATGAGGTTCGAAATGCCCCAACTCCAAAACTGCATTATTTCTTACACCATCAAAAATATATACTCCCTCAACCTCGACATCATCAACAAGAACGTGGTATAATGTGTAACGACCCGTCATGTCATTTTACATATCTGCACTTGGCTCGGTGTTCTGAGGGTTTGAGTATCTCTGCATGATGTATTATGACTTGCATAAATTGTCGGTGTTGGTGTTCAAGTTATCCGGAATGAATTTGGAAGAATGAACTTCAAGATTTAAGTTCTAAGTTGGAAGAGTTGATGACGTTTGACTTTTAAGCATTTGACCTCGGAATAGAGTTTCGTCAATTCCATCAGCTCCGTTGGGTGATTTTGGACTTGGGAACATGTTCGGATTGAAATTTGGAGGTCTGTAGTTGAATTAGTCTTGAAATGGAGAAAGTTAGATTTTGAGAAGTTTGAACGGGAGTGGACATTTTGATATCAGGGTCATATTCCGATTCCGGAGGTTGGAATAGGTCCATAATGTCAAGTGTGGCTTGTCTGTAAAATTTGAAGCCAATCGGAGATGATTTGATATGGTTCGGACGCTCTGTTGCGATTCCAGAAGTTCTTGAAGTTTAGTTTGATTTGCATGCGTTTTGGGCATCCGATTCATGGTTTTAGAAGTTATATTGATGATTTAAGCACACGAACGAGTTTGTGTCGTGTTCTGAGACTGGTGTGCATATTTGGTTTGGAGCCCCGAGGGCTCGGGTGAGTTTCAGATTTGTTTCGGAATGATTTTTAGTAATTGTTGATTGCTTGTTCTAGTTTGTTAGCATTTGAGATATTCCGGTCGCAAATGCGATTGCCGCATTTGCGAAGAAACCTCGAATTTACGAAGCCTAGGGGGCTGGGCAATTTTCGCATTTGCGATGAGGCTGCCGTATTTGCGAAAAGCCGGTCTTCGCATTTGCAAAGTATTTTGTCGCAAATGCGACCTTATCAGAAATCCTCCAGGTTTGCAATTGCGAAAAGTTTCTGCATTTGCGGGGCTTGCATTCGCGAACCCCCTGTCGTAAATGCAACATCTGCGGTAAATATCTTTAATCAATTTCCAATTATATCTCATGACTTTATACAACATTTAACATCAAATTCATGGGAAATCTATGGAAAAACTTGGGGATTTCGTCAAAGTTCTGAAAAATGTAGTTTTGAGAGTCGAATAAGACTCGGATTTGAAAACAAAACACATATTTTGACTCGTGAGGCTATGGGTAGTCAAGACATACCCATGGACCCGGATTTTGACCGGGCGGGCCCGGGGTTTGACTTTTGTTTGACTTTTTAGAAATTGAATAAAAATCACAACTTTATTAAGCGAAATTGTTTTCTCTTGCATTGTGTGATGTATTCAAGTCGTCATTTGCTAGATTGATTCCAGCGGGGGCGACTTGGTAGAGGAAAAGGCTAAGTTGAGTGTTGAGTTAGCCGAATCGAGATAAGTGTTTTGCCTAGCTTTGTTGAAGGAATTTTTCCTCCTAATTGTCACTGTCTGCTACATGGGGGGGGGGGGGGGGGTGATACATTTATGAGGTGTTGAGCGTATATGTATGTGCCTTAGTTTATCATGCTCGGGGGTAGATTGTGCTATAATTGTGTCTTGTAGAATTTGGTAACTTCCTTGATTCATGCCTCACTTGATTTACTGATATTAAGAATGTAGTGTACAATGTTAGTAATCAAGACTTAGCCCAACATAACTTTATCGAATATGATAGAATTCTGAAGATACATTGATGTGTTTGGTTTGGTCATCTCTATGTGTAATCACTACTACCTTGCTACGATTGATATTTTGAGGTGCTGGATTCTAGGCTTGTGTTACTGATAAATTGTGAGAATGGTGGAAGCACTTGAATTATACGGCCCTTGAGTGTTTTATTGAATCATTGTTTTTTTTAAATGCCGTGATTGATATCCGTCTGAATACTCTCCACAATGTTGTTTATACTTCCTGCATTGCCATTTTATTGAATTTCATATGCTTGGTGATGAAGAGTGTAAAGCACGAAAGGTGATGCCGTGCCATTTTTTATATTCATTATTATGTGCGGAAGAGTGTAAAGAAGGAAAGGTGATGCCTTGCAATATTATTGAGAGTAATAGCACGAAGGGTGATGTCGTGCCATATTATTAGGAGTAAAATCACGAAGGGTGATGTTGTGCCATGTTAATTAGACTAAAAGCACGAAGAGTGATGTAGTGCCATGTCATTGTGAGTGAAAGCACGAATTGTGATTCTCTTTGGTACTCTTTCATTGCTTTGTACAGTCGCACTGTGTACTCTATTCTATTATTATGTTGTATAGTCATGTTGCTTGTTTACATTATAGTGTTTATTAATGAGCATATTTTAACTAAAAGCCTCGTCACTACTTCGACGAGGTTAGAAAAGATACTTACCAGTAAATAGGGTCTGCACACTCTGTGCAGACTATTGGAGCGGAGCTGTTGAGAAGTCGGGAGCTGGCCCTGAAGATGTTCGTGTATTCTGGATAGAAGCTGCCACTTGTCATTGGTAGTTTTAGACATTATTAATCATTTCATGTAGTTTTCAAACCGATCGTCTGATTATATGTATTAGCTTTGTAAATTTTGAATCCTAGAAGCTCATGATTTGTACCACCAGTTCTTGGGTAAATTTGTAAAGGTTCAGCCAATCCTATTTTAGTTTCTTATATATCCTTTTGGCCTGTATTAATTGTTAGTTGGCTTACCTAGTGGGTCAAGTAAGGTTCCATCATGACCCGTGATTTTGGGTCGTGACAAGGTGGTATCAGAGCACTAGGCTTGTATGTTATACGAGTCATGAGAAAGTGTCTAGTAGAGTCCTGTGGATCGGTATGATGATTTTCATACCTATCTTCGGGATGCTACAGGGCATTTAGGAAAATTACCATTTCTTCATTACTCATCGTGCGACCTTTTTTCAGCTTTAAATCTACGACTTTGACTCTTCTCGATCAGTCATATATGATGGGGTGCGCTAAGTATTCACTCCGCGCCGACGATCAATGATGCTGCAAATGGATTGCGACAGGCTATGGATGCTTGATTATCATCACGACGTGTTATCCAGTCTCAGAAGCGGATGCAGCGTTAAATCTTCTAGTTGTTCAGTTGTGGTATGAAGCGGGTTCATATGTCTGGTTGGTAAGCACAGATTTGGGAAGAATGGTTGGTGGCCAGGCTGTTGTGAAGGTGGGCTCACGGCAAGGTGATGATTGAGTATAACCAGTGGGCCATCTCCTACCTGATGAGTTTTAATCGTGTGTCTCGTATGAGGTTTTGATTCGGTGGAGTGCATATGTCATCATTTAAGAGAATTTGGGGAATTTGTTGACGATTGCAAAGATGGTTAAGCGTTTGGTAGAGTCTTCCGGGTGTTCTGTGATCGGTATTGAATGAATTTGTTAAGTATTCAGCTAAATTGTCGTGTGAGATCGGGTCATGCTGTGAAGATATGGTACCTTGGATTGCTGATGGGGTGTTTTATGGCTTCGAGCGAAGTGGTGAAGTCTGCTAATGACGATCATATTGTAGGTCATGGGCCGTATCAATTTTTGGACAGAGAGATTGCTTAGTTATTTACTTGAATGGACATATGCTGATGTAGCACGGGTTTCATGACTCGTATTTGCAGTGTATTGAAGATCAGAGTAAGATGAGTGGTTATCGAGAAGGTTATGGTAAGCTCCAGGTCTTATGTAGCCTTTAGAGACTCTTTGATTCGTCTGCGGGTGGACTTGAAAAATGGTAGTGAATGGTAATTGGATCTGCGGTATTTCCTTGTCAAGAAAGGTCTACATGTCAATGTTGGAGTGATGCAAGAAATGGCTTCGGGTTCTTAGGAATTTCCCTCAGGGTGGTCATATCGAATTGAGTTACTTTTTGGGTTAGCAGTCTACGTAACTCGGTTGAGTTAGAGGAGATTGGTTTTGATTACTTAATGATGTGTCACGGAGTTCCGAAGAATTTACTATGGTTATAACAATGGTAGGAGTGTATGTTCTCTACAGGTATCAAAGTTATATTACGTTTGGTGGTGTTCTCCGGGATTGAGTTAAATGAAAGATTCTCGGTTGATGAGGTGTTCGATTTGTTTAAGGGTCAGAGTTGTCTATGAGATTTGCATAGTGTTGCGAGTTAGCATGTTCGAGTCGATTCTCCGTGTGGGGTTAAAAATTTGCATGTACAGGGTTGCAGTTAGTTTTGATGGGAAGGATAAAAGTTCTCGATAGTACGGACAATTTTCGGTGTTTAAGGTATTGTTGGCACTATGTGTTTTCACTGGAGAGCCTGTTGGCAGATACATTGTGTTTTGATTTATGGGTGCATTTCTGAAGGATGATATAGTATGAGTTACATGTCAGTTATTTGGGAAGCGGTGGTATTCGTGAGGCTCAAAGATTGAATTTTCTTGTTGGTAGACTATTCCTCGATCACGAATTGTAAAGGAGTGTAGAAAATTGGGTGATTAATGGTAGGTGTTATGGAAAGGTTGCTATAGACTTTTGGAAGGTTTATTACATGTTTGAGGATGATCAGAATTTGGTTTGGGGATTAGTTTGAGCCTAGTGAGGGTGTGTATTTTGTATCAGGTTGGATTGCTTTCTCTTGCGCGATTGGCGCCATATGTATATCATTGGGCGGAGTGGGTGTTATTCACTCCGTGGTTTATGTCATAGGGTTCCCTATTATGTTATGGCGAGTTGTGAAGGTCACATGATTCTTCGCACGCATATTGTGATTCAGTTTAGACCTCATGGCACTATGGGCGAGGTGGCCCTTGTGATGTAACTTAGCTTATTGCACCGTAGTTGTGTTTGTCTTTCTCAGTAATGTTTGTTCCTAATGATTTCCCCACAGTTATATTTTGTGCACTTTGTTGTGCTTGATGTTGACACACATGTGATTAGTGAGCCCGAGTATTATGGCTCGATGGGTACCCTATGTAGATTGATATGATGGGATCGGTTTGCATGCCACAACGATATAGTGGTGAAATATGACTCCTTATTCCTGTGTATTTTCCTTTCACCTTCTTAGAAAAGTTCATAGTTAATTGCTAAAATTTCCCTGTATGTTTAGCTTATTTAGTAGTCTTCTTATTTACCTTTCTCTGGTAATTGTCATGTCTGAGTTATTATTTGTTAGTGTATGGAACCGGGTTGTGAGGGGCTCCATATGATTATTGTTTATACTGGTCGGTGTGGTTGCTTGTGTTGGCTGAGGTGAGGTTCCTAGACATGAGAATTGCACTATTGTATTGGGACGAGGAAGGTTTGGAAGAATACAACAACAAAACCAACAACAACAACATACCAAGTAAAAAATCCCACTAGTGGGGTCTGGAAAGAGTAGAGTGTACGCAGACCTTACACCTACCCCAAAAAGGGTAGAGAGATTGTTTCCCTGAGACTCTCATCTCGACAAGAGAGACAATAATATCATAAAAGAAACAAAATAAAAGTCATGTAACAGCAAAATGTGCCAAAAAGAAAATAACAACAACGAATAAGTGAAAGGACAATAACACAAAACTATGCAAAACAACAATGTGAACAAAACATAGACCGCTAACAAACCTAAACAAAACTCTATCAGAATACCCGGTATAAAGAGGGATGAAATATCGAGTACCCCCTAGACTACCACCCTAATGCTCGATCTCCACATGTTCCTATCAAGGGCCATGAACTCAGAAATCTGAAGTTGCGCCATGTCGTGCCTGATCACCTCACCCCCAATACTTCTTAGGCCACCCTCTGCCTCTTCTCGTACCTGCAAAATTCAACCTCTCACACCTCCTAACTGGTGCATCTAGGCTTCTACTCCGCATGTGTGCGAAACATCTAAGTCACGCTTCCCGCATCTCGTCATCCACGGGATCCACACTCACCCTCTCCCGAATATCTTCATACCTAATCTTATCCAGCCTAGTGTGCCCACACATCCATCTCAACATCCTCATTTCTGCTACTTTCATCTTCTGGATATGTGAATTCTTGACTAGCCAACACTCGCTGCATACAACATGGCCAGTCTAACCACCGCTCTATAGAACTTACCTTTGAGTTTCGGTGGCACATTCTTGTCACACAGGACTCCAGACACTAGCCTCCATTTCATCCACCCCACCCCAATACGTTGCGTAACATCCCCGTCAATCCCCCCATCTCCTTGGACAATTGACCCTAAGTACTTAAAACTTTCTCTCTTGAGTATGACCTGTGAGTCAAGCCTGACCTCCACATCCGCTTCCCCCAGCCTGTCACTGAACTTACATTCCACATACTCCATCTTAGTCCTACTGAACTTGAAACCTATAGACACTAGGGCCTTCCTCCATACCTCTAGTCTCCCATTCACGCCACCTCGCGTCTCATCAATCAGAACTATATCATCAGCGAACAACATACACAATAGAACCTCTCCTTGGATATGGTGTGTCGGTGCGCCCACCGCCAGAGCAAATAAGAACGGATTGAGCGCAGATCTTTGGTATAACCCCCATAACAACCGGAAAAGGCTCACCCCACAGTCCTAACCCGAGTCATAGCTCCATCATACATATCCTTTATCGCCCTAATGTAAGCCACCGGCACACCTTTCACCTCCAGACACCTCTAAAGGACGTCCATAGGAGCCTTGTCATTGCCTTCTCTAGGTCAATAAATACCATATACAAATCCCTCTTCCTATCTATGTATAGTTCCACTAACCTCCTGATAAGGTGGATAGCTTCCGTAGTAGAACGACCCGACTCGAACTAATTTTTTGATATAGATACCGCCCTCATAATCCTCCCTTCTACCACTCTCTCCCACACTTTTACGGTATGACTTAGTAACTAATTTTCATGGAAGAATAACATTATGATTTGTTGAGGATTTGGGCAATGGCCCTGGTCGGGTCAGTGAGTTTCTTAGTTTATTAGCCAGATGAGTGGTTAAGCAGTTATGCGCGTTTCTTTCATCATCAGAGGGGTATTAAGGTTTTTGGAATGAGGTTCTAATCGATATGAGGTTTGCTATCGGAATCAAACTTTTTTTGGGCAATAATGGTGGTTAGCAGCGCCTAATGTGAGTATTGAAGTGATGAGGTAGGCAGTGTGATTATATCTTTGATTATGGTCATGATTTGATACAGCTGGTTCATACTTGTACATTGTGTAGATATAGGATTCATATCTTATAATAAATTCTGGATGATAAAATGGGGTTCTAAGGTTTAAGGACCATGGTTGAAACAAGGATCTCTAATGGTGTTGTGTTGGTGGGCTTATGTTGATCTGGGTGACGTGGGATCACCCCCAGGGTTGTGCTTAGTGAGATTACACATGGCTTAATAGATTTGGGAAGACTCTTGGCACGTTCGAGGACGAACATGTGTTTAAGTGGTGGAGAATGTAACGACTTGACATGTAGTTTTGAGTATCTGCACTTCGCTCGGAGTTCTGAGGGTTTGAGTATCTCTACATGATGTATTATGACTTGTGTAAATCATCGGTGTTGGTTTTCAAGTTATCCGAAATCAATTTGGATGAATGAACTTCAATATTTAAGTTCTAAGTTGGAAGAGTTGACCAAGTTTTACTTTTTAGCATTTGACCTCGGAATGGAGTTTCGTCAATTCTGTTAGCTCTATTGGGTGCTTTTGGATTTGGGAACGCGCCCGGATTGTAATTTGGAGGTCCGTAGTTGAATTAGTCTTGAAATGGTGAAAGTTGGATTTTGAGAAGTTTTATCGGGAGTGGAATTTTTTATATGGGGGTCCGATTCCGATTCCGGAGGTTAGAATAGTTCCGTAATAGCAATTTTAACTTGTGTGTAATATTTGAAGCTAATCGGAGTTGATTTGATATGGTTCGGACGTTCGGTTGCGATTCTAGAAGTTCTTGAAGTTTAGTTTGATTTTCATGCGTTTTGGCGTCCGATTCGTGGGTTTAGAAGTTATTTTGATTATTTGAGTGTGCGAGCGAGTTCGTGTCATGTTTTTATACTGGTGTGCTTAGTTGGTTTAGAGCCCCGAGCGCTCAGGTAAGTTTCAGACTGGTTTCAGGATGATTTTTTATTAATTGTTGATTGCTGGTTCTAGTGTCTTCGCATTTGCGATATTCTGGTATTACGACCCAAATTCAAACCATGATATGATGGCACCTATCGTGATACAAGGAAAGCCTATTTCCCAAAATATTACTACTACTTTGATTATAAGAAATAAAACATTTTCAATATTTAAAATTTTCATAAACTAAACCAACTCTCAATATAATATAGAAAATACGGAAATGAGCCCCAAACATCGGGGTGTCACTAAGTCACGAGCATCTAAAAATATGAACTAAAATATATAAACTGTCTAACTATCAATACAACCCCAAAAGAAGAAATAGCTGATAAAAGGAGTAACAAGGTCTTGCGGACGCTAGCAACTACCTTGTAGTTCCACAGGTAGCCGACTTGAACTCAACAATCGCCGAGCTCTAACTCACCTGGATCTGCACATGAAGTGCAGTGTGTAATATGAGTACAACCGACTCAGTAGTAGCTGTCACACCTCCTTTTTCCGACACAGGGTTGGATATGGGAGTTTTTCCAATTAAAGTGACATTATTCAGGTTTGGGATTTATCTTAGTTTTCAAAGTCGCCACCCGGATTTTTTACGGTGTTCCGGGACACCATTTATTTATTGAAATCCCAAACCGAGGAAAGTTTGACTCTTTTTTGATTTGTCTGTGCACCAAAAANTAAATTATCTGATTATTTACATATTTTTAAATCTATTGTGCATCTTAGCCTTTTTCACTTTTTAGCCGCTTTTTAATACTTATGGAATTATTTTAATACAAGTCACGATGACGTGCACTTGTTATTTTGTACACGTTGCAAACCGTGCCACAAGAAATGTACCCGCGATTCGCGACGCGCTTATTTAATTAATGTTTTGAGTTAGAGTCGGGGACATGAGTTGCCACACCCGAATTGATTACATAGTCATGACTATGGTCATGACGAGTAAGAGGATGCATATAATTATTCTCCAAAGTTTTGGAATCTCTATCTAAAAGTAGTAGTTCAACTTACGGGATATGTATATACGTTGGTTTTGATATTTATGGATTTATCTTGAAACAAGTCACGATGGCGTGCACTTATTTGTTTTTTGGGACACATTGTAACTTCGCCACATGAAATGCACCCGTAATTACAACATGTGATTTTACCATAATTTTTGAAGTTTCAAAGACGGGGAAATGAGTTGTCGCTCCCGAATGCTGGTTAGATAGCTTCGGTATGATATTTGATTTTTATCCAAATTTTAACTAAGGATATCCATTTTACCTACAGGATCTCTAAACGGTGTTCGTTATTTT
>ML432438.1:34300-47214 GCA_005239525.1 Nicotiana knightiana | reverse complement strand
GTATATATATATATATATATATATATACCTCTTTTCCAAATATGCCACGTAATTGAAAATGTAAGTACAACACTACAATAAGATTGATAGGCATCATTAATAATAACATCAATCCATTGCAAAGTAATGCACAGTACAAATGCAGGAGCCATTAAAATGACATTTGTTATAAAATAATAAAAGAAGAAGAAGAGTATTGCTGAGAAAAGTATAGAGGGAGAATTCTTATGATTTGGGATGATTTATAATGAAAAAGAATACCTTTATTTATAGGGAAAAAGTGGCTTAGCCATCAAGTAACAAACCCTAGAATCTCTCTAGAATATAGATATTCACCTTAAATACAATTCTATTTATAACACTCCCCTTTCAATGTCTATTCAACAGATAATGTGCCTCGTTAAAACCTTAACTAAAATAAAACCCAGTGGGAAAAAATTCTAATAAAGAAAAAATCGTACACGTGTTTAATAATACGCCTTTTGGTTGCCTCGTTAAAAACCTTGCAAGGAAAACACAATGGGACAAAACCTTGTAAGACAAAGAGTACAACACGTATTAACTCCCCCTGATGAGAGCGTCAATTCACATCTTTGAGTCTTCGCATCCCAATCTTGTGCACTAGCTTCTTGAATGTTGACGTCACCAGAGATTTGATGAATAAATCATCCGTATTAACTTCAATGAATATGTTGCACCTTGAAAATCCTCGCTATCACATTATCATGCTTATAGAAAATTGATAATTCACTCCGCGTAACCTTTTCTCAAATATTTATCATCTCTCCCCCTGATGTTTGAAAAACTAACTTGCTTCCTCAACTTTGGGAACCCATCTTTGTGAGTTAATGTGTTAATCAAAATATACACCGCACATTAATAATAATAAGATGGAATTATTTGGTTCCTGACCCTGAACCAGTTGTGAGGGGAGAATGTAATATTGTCACGACCCAAATTTCTCTTTGTTGGGTATCGTGATGGAACCTAGTCTTAAGGACTAGGTAGGCCTAATATTCATGGAATAACAACAATAATAATAAAATCTAATATCTTTCTAACATAAATAATTCTTTATACATTGCACATTCCCAAAATCCGGTAGTACAAGTCATAAGCTTTATAGAGTTTACTACAACTTCTAATTATAATTGTTTGGAAGTAAGCAAAAAATAGTGTAAATGCAAAATAGGAAGGTGACTCCGAAGCCTGCGAGCGCAGCGACAAGTTTACCTTGAGTCTCCTCAGCAAGAGTCCGCGCAGTTACTAACGATCAATACCTGGATCTGCACAAAAATGTGCAGAAGAGTAGTATGAGCACACCACAGCGGTGCCCAGTAAATATCAATACTAACCTCGATAACGTAGTGACGAGGATTATTCAAGACACCCACTGATCTAATAAACTGGTCAAGTATCAATATAGGAATAAAGGGGAAAACGATGCACACACAAAGGCTACGCAATATAGCTAACAACACAGTAAATTCGATAAAGAAGGAAAACAATAAGTATCAGCGGAAACTATGAAGCAACACAAAGATTGAATAGAACACAAACAAATCTGGAATGTAAATATACAACACGGACAGGTAATGTCTCAACAACTTCAACCCCTTCTATATCAAATCCGTAGTCATTTCCAGGAGGTTCCGAACCTCGGACAACCACCACTTACGGGTCCCAATATTCGAACCCTAACACTTGGCATCTTGCACCCTCATTCGAGTACTAACTGCACGGACGACTCACATGCCCATTGGGTCATTTCCACCCATACGGTAAGTACAACAAGAGTATCTATACTTGACAGCAACAAGGAGTCCTAAATTCGTTAATAGTACTTAACTGCGTGTATGCTTGTGCAGGTGTCCTAACATGATTCAACAACAAATAAGCATAAGGGAAGAAAAGGGCAACACGTACATTGTCATCTCACAAATTTCCACACGAATAAACTCACATAGTAAGTGTTCCAGCACACAATATCAATCAACAAGAAATGCACCCAGGCCAAAGCAAGTATCACAAACAATCCCTGACATAGCCCACCTTGTCTCGCCACGTGTGCAATAGTAAAGTATATGCTCGCCTTGTTTCGCCACACGTGCATAAACATGTTCCCACCCTGTCTCGCCACATGCGCAACCCACATATACATATCCTGTCTTGTCACGCCGCATGTGAAATATCATTAGAAAACACGACATGGCAGAAACCTCGTGCAAACCCTCATATCAACAACCGCACGGCAGAAACCTCGTGTATCACAATAACCACAACAGCACGGCAGAAACCTCGTGCGTCACCACAACAAGTACAACCACAATAATTGACAATAATACAAGATACGGTAGATACATCAATTCAAGAACCTTTGATCACAAGAAAAGGAAGGCTAGTTCACGAAGGATAAGCACAATAAATAATACTAGGCATAATAAGGACAGCTCAACAAGGAAGAAAAAAATAACGTATAATAGTCGCACCCAAATGCACGGTTCAACAACAAGAAAACTCACACGAACCTGATATTCAACAATTTCACTTAAGGACAAGCAGCAGGAGAATAATCATAACTTCAGTTAAGACCAAAAACAATTATAGAATGAGATGAAGATAATTACAATTTGAGATAAGCAGTTAAGAGGACCTAGCATGACAGTAAAAAGGAGTAAATTCTCCAGATAAGTCAATTAGGAGTCAGATAAGCAAGAGGAGTAAATCCAAAAGTAAGAAATTCTACTTTAGGCAAGTAAAGATGAAACTAGAAATTTGGAAATTCAATCATGCCAAGAACAATTTATACTCAGCGAACATAAGGACCTATGATTCCAAAAGGGCAATTTTTCCACAAATAAGTCCGAGCATGCACTCGTCACCTCGCGTACACGGACTACAACCAACATACAAGACTCAAATCCTAAGGGAAAATTCCCCCACACAAGATTAGGCAAGATACTTACCTCAACCGCACAAATCAAACTTGAAATCACGTTCTTGAAACGAGTATCCGACTCCAAATGGCCCAAATCTAATTAAATCAATAGCATCGTGTAAATAATACTACAAGCAACTAGTTTAACTAATAGATTCGAAGCTAAGATGCGAAATTAAGAAAATTTGCCTAAAATTCCCCCGGGCCCACGTCTCGGAATCGAGTGAAAGTTACAAATTTAGAACACCCATGCACTCACGAACTCACTCAAACAAGAATCATCAAAAACCGACGTCAAAATCTCATTAAATTCTCATATTTCTATTTGGGGAACCTCCCTCCCATTTTCATGATTTTTCACCCAAATTCATTGATTAGATTGAAGAAATTGCTATGGATTAATGATATACCAGTGAAATAAGGTTAGGAATCGTTACCTATGAATCTTCTCCTCAAAACCCACTCAAAATCGCCAAATCCCAAGATCCAAATCGTTTTAGGAAATATGAATTTCAAACCCTCGGATTTCGTATAAACAGCCCAGCAATTTCGCACTTGCGAATCATTGGACCGCACCTGCAAAAAATAGATCGCAGGTGCGAAAACTCACTAAATGAATTGGGGCCGCACCTGCAATCACTAGGTCGCATCTGCGGCTCCGCACCTGCGGAACCCCGTCCACACCTGCGAGCTTGGCTGCCCCTGACCAAAACCGCACCTGTGACGCCCTCCACCCCATTTACATGTCCGTAGCTGCGGCTCCCCATCCGCAGGTGCGAAACACCAGAACCAGCAATGCTTCAGCTGGTTTTCTAAGTCCAAAATCATCCCGTTGAGCATCTGAAACATCCCGAGGCCCCCAGGACCTCAACCAAACTTACCAACCAGTCCTAATACCTTATCCAAACTTAGTCGAGTCCTCAAAACACATCACATAACATCAAAATCACCAATTATGCATGGATTCAAGCCTCAGAAGTTATGAAATTTCCAAAATTCACAACCGATGCCGAAACACGTCAAAACTAGTCCGAAGGACTTCAAATTTTACACACAGGTCATAAATGATACTACGGAATTACATCCACTCTCGGAATTCCATTCCGAGCCCAATACCAAAATTTCACCTATCGGCCAAAATCGTCAAAATTCTGACTTTCGCCAATTCAAGCCTAAATCTACCACGGACCTCGAAAACACATTCCGGACGCGCTCCTCAGCCCAAAATCACCATACGAAGCTGTTGTCATCATCCATAAGTCATTCCGGAGCCGTTTACATAAAAGTCAAATTCCGGTCAAAACTTCACTGTTTAAGCTTCCAAAACAACAGTCCTTCTTCCAATTCGACTCTGAATCATCTGGTAACTGAATCCAACCGTGCACGCAGGTCGATGTACACAATGCGAAGCTGTTCAAGACCTTATGCTACCGAACGGAGCTTAAATTCTCAAAACGACCGGTCGCGTCGTTACAAATATACTTTCTTGTATAACATATATCAAATTGATATAGATAACTTTGTTCTGATAAGCAATAGTTTAGCTATTAAGTGGATGAAGTCAATAAATTATTTTGCTAAACCAGTTATGATGTAACAAACTTATCAAGATGAACTGCCTTGAATAGAAAATCTGAAAATTATGCTCTAAATTAAATTATTGAGCAAGTTACCTCGCAAACACCAGGTTGCGGGTTAATAATAATCGCACATATAACCATCTCATAGATGCATCTTATGTGGTATACATGACAGGTGAATTGGCTCATATTCACCTTTGATAAATTCCAGAATTCAAGGGATTCAATCCTAATTTTAGTTGGTATAACAATCGCGAGAACAAGCAAAATACGGGAATTCGTAAAGAACTTTCTTGTTCTTTAATATTTATCCATTTGAATTCTCTTTTATTTTTTCAAATCATACTTAAATTAACATGGCTAAAATCAATTATGCCAACTGGATAAATTATCAATATGATAAACTTTAGGTTTATACCATGACGTGTGCAATTATCAATAAACTCCAAGTTTATTGTGGTATTTTTTTATTTATGTAGTACAAACTGGAGAATAAAGCGGGTAACTTTTCACATGCATATTACCCTGCTACAAGTTGTAGTAATAGAAGATATTAAATCTTTCATTTATTTATAGTCTCAATATAACCAATCGCTTTCGCGAATACTTTAGAAACTCAATAAGTTTCTTTGAGACTTACTACGCCACAATACATTATTGATAATCAATTTTATTTCTCCAAAGTAGTATAATTGGCTCTTCTAAAGGTTTTAATTAATTTTGTACTACCACATATTCATCAAAATCCATATAGTGAATATCTCTTTCAAGGAGAAAATTATACAATTATGGTCATGGTCAATATCATCATAGGCAAGATATATTACTTCTATTACTTTTGCCATGTAATAATCACATTGCCATAATATTTTGGCATAATCACAATAGGTATGTGATCAATGATCATTCATGCCGTAATAATGAAATTATTTTCTTATTTCATCTCAAACCTCCTTTTAGAGGTGAATGTGGTATATTCACTACCACTAGCACGTTCATATTCTTCCAAGAATGAATATGTATTCATAAATCAGATGTTGTCACATTCACATCATGAATGAACCATAATCATCTATATGAGTTTTACAAAGTCTCATATCAAATCGATGACAAATATTACTGCCAAAAAGTGAGATTATTTTGAGAATTCTTATTATTCTCATTATCATAATGTTGACGATTATAATTTTGTATATTGCCACATCCACGTGCATTAATACCTTCACGGCAATAATTTTGTCTTCTTTCAAACTTATCACATATTGCTATCACATTCTCTTAAGGGAAATGAGAATGAAGAAAATGGGATGGATTTTCACTTCTTTGCCCACAATCATACATGAATTTGATCATGCCAAGACATAGAAATTTTACCACTTCGTGTGGTTATAATTTCTTGCAAACTCTATAAGAGTTATAATCAAAGTTTATTGTCTTTGCTTGCATTTGAAATCAAATTATAGAATTTCAAGAATTTAAAACAGAAAAATAAAGTAAAATAATTACCTTAAATTCAAAATTTAATCATGAAGGAAGTTCATGGAACAATTGACAATCAGTATGCTCAATCCCAAAGCTTATACTCAATTGGTTAAAGTCTCATGCTGATAACATGTTATAAAATAATAAAAGAAGAAGAATAAGAGTATTGCAGAGAAAAATATAAAGGAAGAATTCTTATTAATTTGGGATGATTTACAATGAAATAGAACAACTCTATTTATAGGAAAAAAGTGACTTAGCTACCAAGTAACAATCCCTAGAATCTTTCTAGAATATAGACACACCTTAAATACAATTCTATTTATAACAACATTCAAATTGAGGCAGAAGTGTAGTGTTCAAACCATAGACTAGTTCCAAACATCTTTTTCTCACCACAAACTAGCGCCAAACATCCATAACAATAACATAGAAAATACTTTACACTTGATGCGCAGTAAATTAAGGATAATGTACAAGCACTGGAATAGCAAAAGAACTAATTACATCACTATGGAGTTTAACAGTTTCCTTCATTTCCAATGTCATATGCAGCTATATTATCTCAGGCATTGATGAAATGGAATTTGCAGAAACGTCTTGTCTGGCAAGCGCAATCTTCAACTTTCAACGGTCAAATTGCAGCTGCAGCTGCTTCCATGACTAATATAGGAGCCCGTGATTTGTTCACATGGCTACTTCTGTAACCATATGAAACGGTCTTTCAAGCATTTTGCAGGTTCCATGATACCGCTGAGCCATCCAAATCCGAAAGATAATTGATTCGCTTGCAAGCTAATGAGGCGTTGTCTGTAAGGTATCAATATGTTCCTGAGGCCTGCATTTAGGACGAACAACATTACCAAATCAGTCATCGATAGACGAGTATAACTTATTATAGAATAAATCTGGGGAACAAATCTGGGGAGCCTGTTGCATGAAGCATCTGCATTCACGCAGGGTCCGGAGAAGGACCACACCCTAAGGGATGTTTTCTAAGCAGCCTACCTTGATGCAAATATTGTGGCTGATTCCACGGCTCGAACCCAGGACCTATAGGTCACATGGAGACAACTTTACCATTACTCCAAGGCTCCCCTTCAAAAATATAGAATAAATCTACAATAGCAAATTCTTTGCACCTGAAATGCACATAGTTTTGTAAAGCAGAGCGGTATGAGGATCCCCTCGCGTACTCATGTGAGGCTTCTCCAAACATTCGAGGAAATGCGAGGTCTGCCTTGAGAAGCTCAGCTTGGTCATGAGTATCATAGCCCATGTCATGACAATAGCAGCAAAAATCCAACCAATCGATCGGTCTTCTGTCCCAAACTAAAGACCCTCCGTCTTTCCCGCTTGACCAGTTTGGTCCACAGTAATGACCATATCGAGGGAAAAACTGTGAAAGGAAAGCTCTTGGGCCTGTATGCCAAGGAACTTTCGAGACATATGGTCTAAAGCGTATGCTTGACGTCCGAGCTAGAGAGTCTACACTTTCACGAGATTGCCTGCGCCTTTTCAGCTTCTTGTTGACAGTTGTTGGCATCTGAATATTACCCTCAGATCCTTTGGCCCAAGGAACAAATGAAAACAGGGTCCATTTCCAAAACATAGCATCAAACTCACCCTTTTGTTTAGGTGCTTCCATTAGGGTACTAGTAGATACAACAGTTGAAGCCATATCCTTTGCAGATTGGGGTTTGAACGACAGGAAATTACTTAGAATTGAAAAATCCATTGCTAGATAGTGGAAGACGCTACCAATACACTACTTCAGCCACCAGAACTTGTACGATCGGAGTTCCTATATCCAAACGTAGTTGCATCAGATGCAGCAACAATTTCCAGATGCAATTTTCAAAAACAATGGACCTGGTTGCTAAGTACTAGATATTATAACAAAGTACAAGAAAAGGGAGCTCGTTGTTCTTTCAACCAATTCATAGAAAAGGGGAGGTTGTTCCCGTTCATATGGAAAAGAGACCTCGTTTTCTTCTTTCTTCCTTCTCTTCAGTTGGAGAGAGAAGAAAGTTACTATTGTAGTAATACTTCATTTATCCCCTTCTTGCAGACTAGTATAAGGAAGATCTTTCACCGTTGCATTGACTAAGGAAATTCGTAAAATCAAAAGCATTAGGTAACTACTAATACAGTCCATCTCATTATAAGCAATTTATCGAAATAATACGTGCATTCAAATCACACTATTATAGCGATTGCACACAGCACATATACAGTGTAATCCTCACTTAATGGATCATGCTCGAGTCAGAGGATTTGGAGAGAAAACATCGAAAGTTTCATACTTGTTTATATCAAGTTGACCAAATAATAACATTATGGATTCAGCAATCCAAGTGAAGCATTTCTTCATTAATACACAAGCAGTTAATCCTTTACACAATATTTCATTAATGATATTTTAGATGAGTGATGTGTAGAACAGAAAACCTAAGGCATTTACCAACACAACAACTAACTTCCAATAGCTATGCAGTCATAATAAAAGATTAGCCGCTGAGAGCATTGTGCTTTTCAATAAAAGAGTTTGTTTAGAAATCATGCCTTCCTTTTTTTTTTCTTTTTTGGCTTTTTATTTTTAAGGGTAAAACTGAAAAGAAATTGTACTAAAGATGCAATAAGGGGATGCCGACACTGTACATGGACCGTAAAAAGGAAGCACAGTGTAGTTTCTCAACAGCTTCAAGCTCCTTCAGACAACCAGCAAAACTAAGTTAACGTTTGGACATAGATTTGATTGAAACTTGAATCAACGAGTTTTCGAAGAGAGATGAAAAATGATTTTTCAAAGTTGAAATTGTGTTTGGACATGCATTTTACAAAGAATTTGAAGTTTTGCGGGTAGAAAATTTCAAAAACTACTCTAGAGTTGTTTAGGAGCTGTTTTAGGGATTTGAAGTTTTTATTTTCAAAATCTGCCAAAAAATAGTTAAAATCTATAAATAAACAGATAATTAAATACAAAATTTGAGAAAAAACTTCCAAATTTTATGGCCAAACGCTAGCTAGGTTTTCATTCTTGACCCACCAAAATAATTTAGTCAAATAAAGGGTTAGGAAATTGGTGTAGGTGCATACAAGCTTCTGTATAACTGAAGGAAACAGGGATAGAGTCTATAGAACAGATTCTGTTCAAGTAAAGTCATTAGGTTAATACAAGATTCTAAAAACATTCTTATGTTCCTTTCCTTCCGATTTCACCAATATAAGCAACAAGGATCATGCATCACATACCTATCCCCAAATTCCAGCGTAATAGTTTCTCCACTTCATGCTTTCCATTATTTTCATGTTCCTTCCCAATTATACACTTCTAAAAGCCATTCCTTCTCAACCAAAATTATTGTATATTCTTTAGATTTTTCACCATCGACAATTATTCCGAAACTAAAATGCATTCTAAATATAGCTTCTTGACTCTGGCAGATACAATGGTACTTTAGGAGGAGAGTGCACATAATTGGGAGGTCGAAAGTGAGTACAGGTACTACGTAATGCGTTAGCCGCCAGTAACCAGTCAAAGGGTAAAAAGGAGCCAAGGGGAGGGGGCTCAGCATAAGTTGTGTAACCACCTCACCTTATTAAAAAAAAAAAAGTTGTGTAGCCACCTCGGGAAGTGGATACAGATTCCCGGAAGATCGAGGCTCTGCTTATTTTGTCTTTTCTAGGTAAGGTATAGAGAAATGCTACACTTTATGAAAGTGCATTCTATAGAGAGCATGGATCGCGGATCTTGCACATTTTGAATCACATCTTCCCGCAGAAAGGGATATATATCTTGCTACAAGCGGATGATGAATACTAACCCACTGGATCATTCCATCTTATATTTAATGTTGATTCATCCCTATAATATGACTGACAAGGTGTGTAGCAACGAATGAAGGAGTAAATCCATCAAGTTAATGCTTGAACGTAGCCACAAATTAATGTTTCCATCAGACTTTTGGTGGACAATAGACGTCTACATGATTTTTTTTATATTAGGCACTTACACGATCAAAAAACTACTGGTTGAAGATTTTCCAAAAGAAATGCATAAATTTTGTTAAAGGTATACCTCATTCGATAACATGGAGAAGCTCCAAACGTGCATCTTTTCAGATCTTACTAAGATTGTATCAACTGCTATTCAGACGGACAAAATCCGTCAAGGAATTCCAGGTCTTGCATGGGCTTCTCTTCAACATTTCTCACTATTTACATTTAACGAAAAGGCAGAGAATGTTTGATGAAAAGACTCAACTACTCGCTTTTGCATTGTGAAATTGATGCTTCAAAGTACGGAACTACGTCCCTTCATCTGGATGCAAGATGAATGCGCTTGATTATACCTAACTTGGTCCAATCCTTACTATCACCATTCCACAGAAACGTTTTCAGTGACTCAGAGAACTACTCAGTTTATTGGAGAAAAAATGAGGTCTTATCCATTGGGTGACTTTAAACTTCTAATGAATTTACTTTTGGTTAGACCCCACTGCATTGGTTCAACGGCAAGGTAGTAGATGTTATAGGCATAGCCATCTTGAGGTCGAATGAACCAAGGCTGATATTTAAGTGAAGAATGGTAGAGGGACGAACCTATTAGCCACCAAGTTACAAGGCTGGAAACACACTTCTTGGTTATCCAAGGGAAAAAGGGAAACTTGCTTTTCATTATGTAAAGAGTTCAGCGAATGAACTAGTCTTAAATCCCAATATGAATCCTCGATAACATTACACACAACTGCCTTGATAGGCACGTCCAGAGTTCACCATTCAAAGAATTCATCATAGTTATACTATTTTTAAGCTGGATGCCGGCCTACTGCAACCCTCCTCTTTTATCCATGCTTGAAACTGGCTATACTTTGAGAAATTCAAGTAGATGGATGTTGGTTGTGTAGAAAAATGATATGACAAAAACCTTAACTCTTCCTCTAACATAAATGTCTAAGTATCTTTCATATTCCATATGTTACATGGATTTCAATTAGTAGTACTATATAATGTATGATTCATGTGAGAATTATAAAAAAAATATAATTCAAGTCAGTTAAAGATCTCGGAGCAGACAACTAGCAAGTTCATATAATAGACAAGATATGCATAGCTATCAATTTAGGGGTGATCCTGCACAGTTGTAGATGTGGTAGTAAATTCGAAATACCCACCTAACAAAAGGGTGGTTCCTCCTCTCTTAACCAGAAGTCTCGAATTCGAATATAGGAATGAATTCATCCCCCATTAGTTGGTTTTCGGATACTAGATGCTATACGGAAAAAAAAATGCCAAGTACTAATGAAAATATCTCATTCACTAGGACAGTGAAAGAGGAACAGAACACACTACATCGAGTCATAGACCAAATATAGATACTCTTGAAGGGTTTCTCTGTCTTATTTTCTCCAGATTTTCATATTTCAGTAAAATGAATAAATCATCAAATATTTAGTTTCCTTTTAATTTCCCTTCCACACACACTCCCCCACAAGAAGCCCCCGGAAAAACCAAATGAGAGGCACAAACTTAGCTTAAAGATTTTTCATTACAGAACAAGTACAATTATTTTTTGGATTTAAATTATATGCACCGACCGTGTAAAGATTTTTTTTACAATATCACTGAATGTTAACCTATGATAGCAAGCTAGTTACCATCTTTACTAGATTACCAAATTATACTTATCAAGAAATTACCTGATATTACCTCATAAGTGACCTGATTGTGTAAACTTTTCATACACTATCATTGCATAGAACTTAAGCTCTTATAAATATGGGTCTCTATATTGCACCCAAGGGCTGGCCTAGTAGTCAATGAAGTGGGCGAGAACCACGAGGTTTCAGGTTCAAATGCCAGCGGAGGCAAAAAACAGTAGGTGATTTCTTCTCATCTATCCAAGCCTTGGTGGATAGAGTCAGTGTTATCAAAGGCAAAAAGCGCAAAAAAACTCTAAGGTCCGTTGAGGCTTTAAGCGCAAAGCGCAAATAAAGTGTGAGCTTTAATGAAAAAAGGCGCAATGGGAGAAAAAGTAAAAATATGCATAGTAGTCCAAGACTAATCATTATAAGCATGAATAACAAATATATGGACAAAGAAATTGAAAAAAAAATTATGATAAAGTGAAATATCAATTGTTTAAGGTCGCTTTTTCAGAATTACACTCATTGGCAAGGAAAGGTATGTGTTAGAGCTTTGATGCGACACTAAAGCGCCCACAAAGCGAGGTGAAGCGCTCAACGTGTTTTGCGCCTCCCTTCAGGGCTTAAGCGCGCCTTTGACAACACTGGATAGATTTACCCGGTACCTATTGTTGGTGGGAGGTGGCAGGTATCCCATGGAATTAGTCGAGTTGCGTGGCCGGACTCCATGGTTATCAAAAAAAATATGGGTCTCTATATTCTTCTATTTCCAGCAAGAACAACAACAAAATCAGTGTAATCTCACAAAGTTGGGTTTGGAAAAAGTGGAGTGTACACAGACCTTACACCTTCCTTACAAGGTAAAGAGGTTGTTTCTGAAAGATCCCGGCTCATATTTCCATTACCCAAAATTAACCATAAAAACAAGTTTTTTTTCCATTTCTCTTCTTTTCTTCTTCTCTCCCACTACCCACAGCCTCACCATAAATCAAGAACCACTAAAACCAACACGCCAAAAGAGAATACAAATTCAATAACAGAATCACAATAGAAACATATAAGTTGAATATTACAAAAAGACAAGACTATGCACTGAAAGTGAACATGTCAAAACATAAAGCTAAAACCTTTTACAGTTTAATACCCAAAAAAAGAATGTTAAACTAGAAAAAAACCAAGAATCAGTATAGTTGAGAGGACAAAGTACCTGAGAATCTTCATCGATTAGCAGTTCAGCACAAAATTGGGTTCATCTGATGTGTGTGT